>JAUTBV010148032.1:0-10843 GCA_032361325.1 Lepetodrilus fucensis | reverse complement strand
ACATTTAGGCGGCCATTTTGGAATTGGCGGCCATATTGGTAGTATCTAGTAACGTTGGTAATATACTAAAATGTTTAATGTATCAATGTGCTGGATTGTGCAAAGTTTCATGCCTTTCCAACAAAGCATATACATGTTATGGCTACTAAAGGTCCCAATAGATGCATTTAGAAATAGACAAGAAATCAAGGGGGATACCCATGTTTATACCCCCTAACTCGTAATAGCTACTCAATCTGGTCGGCTATCATACATAAAATTAATCTACAAGGATAGACCTTTCAGAAAAATGCAACAAACCTTTGTCACCCCGAGTGGGCCACATTACCCTTTTTGGGACCTAGCTCACTGACTACGTAATGGTATTTGTTTGGCAGTGCAGTAAACCCATTCACTAAATATAAATATTTTGACTAGTGCATGCAATAACACGATAGGTTGACTGGTTCCCTGTCGCAGATACAATTTTGTGTAGTCTTGTGGCCAACAATGACGTAACATCACTACTTCAGACTTCTTCACGACTGCCTAAAAGAGTTTTTGCAACTGAAAATTAATATTACGTTCTTTTCTACAGTGATGTGATAAATATAATCTATTATTTGTGTTCATTTCATACTGAATGTATTAAACTGGTTGGTAAAGCTGATGTTGTGCTCGACAAAGCCTCACACAATATCAGTTTTATCAACTCGTTTAATAAATTTAATATTACATGACATTTATATAATGATATTATATTCTGTAACCACAAAAGAGAAAAATATAATTGAATACTACTAATAATAATAAAATGATGAAATGCGTTAAATAGATAAAACCAGTCGTAGATTTTTTGGTGGGCTGTTTCATTTCTTTGAAGATATTCATCATCAGCTGATTTTTATCTAGTACTTTTTACATTCGTCTGACTTCCAATAGTTTGATCTGTTTCTTCAGTCTGTTTTAAAGAAAACAATGAATATATGTTATCATGATTGTGTTTTACCATTAATTATAGATGGCTTCAGCAAGAATGTTCCATTAATAGCCAATATTGGAAAATAAATATTTATGAAATTAATTTCAAATGGTGAAAACTAAAGTGTGTGATAATATCAAATGTTCAAACCTTCATATGATTTTGTATGGAATCATATACAGAATGAAAATGTCTTAACAGCTGAGACATTTTAACATTACAATTGTCAAATATGACTTTTGACAAAAAAGTCTGGATTTATACTTACCGGTACCTGTGTTTCTTTTTGCGTAGTCTCATCTGCGACCATGTATTCATCGTTCTCACGTGGAGAGTCCATGGCTTCTGCAACTCCTTCAGTAGTAGCTGTGGCAATGAGACATTGAGAGTGTTCTTGAGGCTGCATGGTACCACAGACATCAGATGAGGAACATGGCCTTACACTGGACAGACTTGTTCCTGTCTCGTAGCGCTGCATGTTGTGGACATATTCCCATATAGGTCTGGCAGCATGAAGAGGAATCACCACAGATAATGGGTGCATAAAGAATCTGATGGATTGAGTCATTAGATAATTTCTTCTCCAAGCTCTAGTGTAGTGACTGGCCCAAGCATGTATTTGGTTTCCACATTCTTGGGAATAATAGTCCCAGTGATACTGCATAGACGGGCTGTCACTTCCTGGAACACAACAGCTCAATCTTAATTTTTTTCTCTCAAATACCAGTGGAGTGGGAAGAGTCAAATGATTTGTCTGATATTTATCGATAATTGATCGATCATGGTTCGCACAGATTTGAAAAGTGCTTGAATTTAAGAGTTTGAAATGAATAGTGCTTATTTTCACTATTTGGGGGAAAAGTCCTTGAAAAGTGCAAAAGTCCTTGAAAAGGGTTTGAATTTCATGTCAGTGTGACTAATGCGTCATTTAAAACAGAAAATACGGAACAAACTCAAAATAAATCTATAGAATCTAGCATGTTTACTTCTGTATTCCATGTGATAAAAGGGCAGATAACTCACATAGTCGATAGTCTTGAAGGTGTATGTTCAAATCCATCTTGGAACTATTTCTTTTAATTTTTTTTTTCTTTTCAATTTTTGCAACTTCTCCAAAAACGAGGCGTATTTAAACAATACCAAATGATAAGATTATTTTCACAGCATTTGTATTTAGAAACATTATATAGCTTCATTTTTTAATGTTATAATTATTTGCTGGTCCTGGAATATTCCGTTGTCGCTACCTTAGAACTAGATCGTGTTGGTCTTTGACCACGCCCTTTCTCTAAAGAAACCGATACGGATTCGAGATTAAAACTTAAAAGTAGCTCATATTCAATCAAAATATATATAATCTATGAAATACAATACAACATTATTTAAATATAATCATTTACACCAATACAAAATGGCAATTTTACTGTAATGATAAGAGTTTGGATTATTTACGATTACGGGCAGTGTAACCTATTTTGTTAGTATAGATTGACGAAGAGCTTTTTTCCCATCACACGAAAAAAATAAAACGGTATGCAATATCAGCTTTGCAATTTATTATTTGGAAATTAAAAATATACTTCAAGTATATATACAGAGAGAGGATATAACATGAGTGGTTATTTAATACTGAATTTATTGAACGAGTTGGTAAAACTGATTTTGTGCGAGGCTTTGCCGAGCACAATATCAGTTTTACCGACGAGTTCAATAAATTTAGTATTAAATGAACACGAATGTTAGATTCTATTTAGGTACAGCATTCTTAAATAGTGTAGCTTTGGCATTAGGGTATCCATATCTGGCCATAAATTCAGGATCCTTCTCGTAATTCTTCTTTGAAAAATGCTGTGAACACAAGCAACCGTGGGTGCTAACTTTTGTGAGATCGGCACGACGACAGTACCATATCCATTGATTTCGTCAAAGCTTATCCCTTGGAAACGTATGAAAGTGGAGGCCTGTATTTATAATATCAGTACTAGAATTCCATCCGAAAGCAAGACAATAAGGCATATTTTCTTTTGTAAATTCTGAAATCTGTCAAATAAAGTCGTGTTGTCTAGTTTGTTCCACTCTATCGCATATAGACAATGCATGGAAAGTGCCGAGAGCTACCGAGGAAATATGCATACGTAAACAGTGAGTTTGAGGTGGATAGATTTGTGCTTGCTATTTTATTAATATGCAAATTTTTCACATGATTTTTCCAAATTTACGTTATAAATCAATATGAGTTTAAGTGAGTAAAAGGAAATGAAAAATAATATTTTGTGTTTACATATACATAAGGTAGGTCCTTGAAAAGTTCTTGAAAAGTGCTTGAATTTTATGGGTCCTTGCCTGTATGAACTATGTGACGATAGTTCTTAGTGATTATCGATGTGTTATCTATATCGTTAGCCAGCCCTACCATATGCATACCTATGCTCCCATTGAACATCTGCCTTGATTTTTAAGTAATAATTTTATCTGGAGCTATGGACTGTTAGCTTACCTGATTCCTGTGAATATCTGCAGAGATGATAGCAGATTACCACTCCTAGGATTCGCTTAAATATTCTCAAGCTTTCTTGGACTACTAGTATCAGCAGTGTTGGGATGGGATCCATCTGGGGAAAATAAGGATTACATAACTTCTGTGTATACTTTTGCCGAAACTACTTTCATTGGAATGTCAGCATTGTTCTTTTACGTCATGGCAGTCTAGACTACAAAGCCAAGTGACGTCACAGTGGAATCACTTACAATGGTGCGTCCTTTTATTTTATGCTATTTCTTTTCTAGATACAGGTTTTCATGATTAGATCTACTTCATTGCCATAATTTTATGTACGTGTACGTCTTCTAACAACTAACTGAATCTAAATTTTTACCTACACGATTGCAGTCGCCGTCAGCACAGATTCTAACTGTATACTTTAAATCATAAAATGTTAATGAGCATAAAACTTTAACGAGTTGCTATTGCAATCGCTAACATTTTAAAAGAATATTTGATAGGTGTACGTGTGTCGGCCTTTCACTATTCCTGTCATTGATGTTGTTCATGTGTGTAATTTGAATTTCCTTGTATAATAGCATCAGTGTCCAAAACAAGTAAAACACAAAACCAAAATGTGATCAAGTATAGTAAGAGTAAAGGAAGATTTGATATAAATATATATAACCTTTTCAGATAGGAAAATATCAATGGTAAACAATCCAAGATGGCGGTCGACATCTAGATTCATAACTGAATGGTCACATTTTAAGTTTAATGCATACACAATAAGATAGTTACCCCTCTAATCCACTAAGAACACACACGTAATAGAAGTTTATTACTTGCACTAAAACACACATAAAATGTAATATATATGATAATAATAGTTAAATGTACTCAAGGCCTATGCTGTAATACTTATAAGTAAGCGTACGTGACGTAATTGGCAGTAGAGTAAAGCACACTTTATTCCATTGTTTCCACGCAGAACTATGTTAGAATATATATTATTATATAGAAAGCAGTTAATGCACAGTGGAACTCTGTTCATGCCATGTGTGAGTGAATGAATTCAGAATACTTTTTCAAGCGCGAGATATTTACGACATTGTTTCTGTTAAACAAAAGAACATGCGAGAACAAGTTTAAGAACTAGTGGCTGTATGACTAGAGAATGTAGCACAGCCTATGAATAAACCATAACAAAAGATCACTGAATCGTAATCTTTTTGAACCTGTTATATCCTGTTTAAAGTGGACAACAAGTGTTATCGATAATATCAAGCTCACCTTGCACGCAGCCTTGCTATATTGAATGGCGTCTGGCAGTATTCGGCAATCTTCGGCTACTTCCGGTATCCCTTCGGAAATTAAAACGGAGAAATTATTTCTTTTTTTAGTCCGGCCATGGATTATTATCAATGCATGGCCTGTTATTTCCACTGAGAAAACGTGGTATTTCACTGCATTTATGTAATAAACTTGTGTATTGGTTAGTAACAAACGAGAATATGGCACAGTAACTGCCTAGAAACCTCCCTGGATGGATCAAATTTTAAACATGTACATAATCAAAAGGAATATGTTCCCAATATGTATGTCATCTGGGCTTCACCAAAAAAAAAAAAAAGATAATGCAGCTCTTGTGTATGTAACTATAGCATCTGAAAGTGATGAAGCATATTATCACAACATTTGGAGTAGATAACATGTTGAAAACAATAACACAATGACGTTATAACCAAAATTGATGAAATGGAAATAATTAATAAATGCGCAAAATACAAACCCGTTCATTTTTTAGTTTATGGTCGTATGTCATCTTTACTCATTTGTGGAAGTTTCTGGAAAACACCGAATGACGCGAGTTTTCAAATTGTCAATATTGTTTATTTTGTCTCTTCATGATGATTTCAACGATTTTCTTCCAACAAAATGTATTTGTTAAGCAATAATCAGGCATTGAATTTTAAATTGTCTTTTCAATAATTACCGTGCCATCCGCTCTATACAAAATATTTGAATTCTATTTTATATCCATAAAACTTTGAATAGAAACCTGCCCTGAATAGAAGCCTGTATTGCAAAGGGGAAAACTGTGTGGCGCTGGGCGTGAGATTTAACCCTCTCCCTGCTGGATTAGGGACAGGCACAGCTCATCAGGGCTTATCCGGTTGCCTTCAGCATGGAGAGGGTTAAAGGCATACTATCACGGATGGTTGACCTATATTATGGACAAACAAAAATTCGATCTGAGACTACTTACGTTGGATTTGTCCATCCAAAGGTTGTTGTTTACTGATGTACTTATTCCCCAACACTTGATAGTTATACAAAAATAATATATCTTATATGATTAAATGGAACATTCCTCTAATTATCTTGTCTTTGATGCATCAACTGATCTATGAAGGAATTCTAAGAAAATGTTGTTGTTTCACTTTAAGTTAGTCCCTTTGCATTGATATAATTAAGCAAAAAGAAATACGACCACATTCAGGTTGATGACCGATGGTTAATACACTCTATTCAATATTGTGGTGTTGCAATGGAATTTTGTCTATTATACAGCTGTGAAAACATGATTTTATGTGTGTCAAGTGAATGTACTTTGCAGTTGAAACTAAGAACTTGTCCAAAACAACCATAAATATCTGTGATATTATGCCTTTAAGGGGAGATTTATGAGGAAAAAAAGGTCTTTAAATTGTGTATTCTTTCACAAATTGAATCAATCAACATAATTTGTAATGTAAATGTTTCCCCCAAACCAGTGATATATTCAGTAGCGAGCGAAAAATATTGAACAGTATTTAAGTTGTAATAAATTTTAATTGGTAAAGTTGCGAACTTATAATCAACATTCCTAATAGTCAATATTGCCTTATTTCACAGATTCCAACTTGGTTTGCATGTCACCACATTCTGATCATTATCAAGGATGTCCAAGCAGCCCCAGTTATAGTGTGACCGACAAAGTAAACAAGTCTTTCCTGTATACAACTTAAAGTTTTCCTGTGCATAAATTATCTATTTTGAAATTGATATCTACCGGGTATGCAAATCTAAACAATAACTAATAGATTTGAAAACTGATGCATAATATGTGTCTCATATGCTTAAATGCATGGCTAGTTTATTCCTACTGTTTTCCCAGCCATTTTGAAGCGATCGTGGTCATAATCAAAGTGGATCAGACCGCACTTGATCTTGTTAAGCATCCTTGGAATATTGAAAACTCTTGTAAGAATGTTTTAGCAGACAACCAAATGTAGAAAGAAATGTGATAGATGGTTTCATCAAGTGATCATTCAGTCCCCCGATATATAACGTTGTACATAACATGTACGAGGGTTTATTAGAAATTATCCCAAATATGCCAAGATTCTAGCAATTTGATTGGTTAAGAGGCGTCCCATGAAAAGTGTTACCCACCAGTTTTGACGCTGGTAAAAGTTGTGACATAATGAGACATAGTTGATTGTGATGTCATTGCAAACTCCCTCGACTTGCACGTTAGAAAGCCATTTCGGCATGAATATCAACAAATATGCTGCCTTAAAAGTGTAGAACCAGTGTATAAAACTCCAGCAATTTCACTGCCAGCCATGGGGACTGGTAAGTCTGAGAAGTTGCCCGTCATACATGTTGGCCAGTGATCGATGATATACATCGTGAAAAATGAACAAAAGTAACACAACATGCGGGCGTGCAAGGATAAAACGTTACCCATCCTCGCTGAAAATAACCATGTCGCGGGCATACGGACGGGCTCTATTTCGAACACTGGTAGAACTATTAAGATTTTGGATAAATTCGTTACCAGCATGATTTCCGGGGCATACAGGTTTTTACAAACTGAAATTTCTCGTACACCCCTCGATCTTTGGTCTTGGGGTATACGAGAAATTTCATCTTGTAAAAACCTGTACACCCTGGAAATCACACTGGTAACTTATAATAAATAAATTACATTTATTTGACATGTTTTTAATTATCAATAATATGTATTCACCAAAGCTATTATATTACTCAGTTTCTTAAGCACTGTTGAGACATATTGAGACATCTACTCACATTAGTAAATATGCTTATATGGAGTATAGTATATTTAAATACAAGTGAGTGAATTATTTATTTACGTCACAGCGGGAATCTTTCACCCATACTTGACAATGATGCAATATGAACGGGTTAAAAACGAAAAGCATGCCGAAAGTGAACACGACTGAACACGGAATAATGAAATATTAATGGAACATTTTAACATGAAAACAAAAGTATATTTAATACATGTTTATATGATATTAATATTAGTAAATTAATAAATTACTAGCATCATCAAGATCTTCTACAAATAGGTATGTTGGAATTTTTGGTGACGATGGCAGGTTGACGTCATTCAGTGACAAAAGAGTATGATGAACATACGTAAAAATATCATAATGTGAGTATCAATCCCGCTAAAATCGTCATCATGACATTCCAACAGATTAACATGAAATAATGAACAAATCTACAATCCCGAGCCAGAATGATTTGTACCTAGTACCGGTAAATAAATATACCAGATATAATGTTACACCTGTGTGTAGTAAAGGTTGTAAAAGCTTAAATATGGACATATAAGTCGAGTAAATGACAACCATACAAATGACAACCAATGAATATTATAGTCTAGGAATACACCAACCAAATACCGTATATCATGGGGTATAGGCTCAGGGGGCCCAACTAATTCAATTGTCGGTAATAGGGTACTGGGCTAATAACACAGTAAGACCCAAACCTTTTCCCGATGTGCAAGAGTTGAGCAAATTGTCCACGAAAACCGAACTACTCATCTAAAAATTCATCATTTATTTCAAAGTTATTAACTAAATAAGCAATGAACACAATATAGAAATAGATAACAGCTTTTATTTATTTATTCAATTTCGGGCCTTGGGGAAAGTCAGTTTAATAGTCTCAGAGACTCAGCGACAGGAACGGCAGCTCACAATCGTCCACGAGGTCAATCTTTGAAACAGTCATGTGACCACCATTCAAAGCTGTCTAACTTTTGTCATGTGAAAGTCCTGCATTTGGGTGGCATTGTGTTTGGATAGCACGTCGCTAATTACATTTAATTACATTTAATCAATGTTTTATCACACGTACCATAGTTTCAGTATTTGTTATATCTACACGGTGTCGCTTGGATAGTGCAAATTGTTTAGACAACCATCTACTAGCCAGCTTAATCTTTCGTGCTAAAACAACATAGAAATTATAATCTTATTGGGCACTTGTTACTTTGAAGTTCCTAATTAATTATCTGTGATGAATGGGTGCACTGAAAGATCCAAAAGAAACTTTTTCGTTTCTACTTCCGGTTTACGAGTAGAAATATTGTGTAGGAAAAAAAAGTTGCAGAGAAGGCCCTGAGCTTATACTACAGAATAGGTTCACTTAACTCATCTACTGCAAAAGGGGATTGGGCTTATAGCCCAGTATGAGCCTATGACCCACGATATACGGTACTCCTATTCAAAATATAACCCTAGAGTCAGTGTTCGAAATAGAGCCTGCCCACATGCCCGCGACAGGTTATTTTCATCGAGGACTGGTGATGTTTTATCCTTGCACGCACGCATGTCTGGCAGTGAAATTGCTGGAGTATTATACACTGCTAGAGTAGATAAGCACGTCTAGACTATTGGAGAACAATATGCTATAACTATTTTGTCGGTCATCAATATGTCATGTCATTCATGTTGCTCCTGATCATAGACGTATTGGTCTTGTTGATAAAAGTAACCGAAATCCGAGTCATTGCCGATGATTTTGGTTACTTTTATCAACTCGTAGGTTAACATTGGTATTAAAAGACACTAGGTGGAGATTCTATTTATCACCCAATAATGTAACTAAAGCAATATGCTCAAATGTAAGGTATAAATAGTGTACCTCACTTGCTTAGTTACTGAACAGAAGTCTTCACCTGCACCTGCAATGGTGACAATTGATGGGTGAAATGGACAAACCCATGCACATCATGCACGCGAACGGCTGTCGATTGGATGACAACAGCATGACTGACCAATCAGGACAATTTTGAAGCGATGTTATCACCGGATGAATAACATTGTTATCCACCTGATGTTATCTCCAGTGGGAGCCACTATTGGGTGATATATAAAATCGCTTATTGACTGCAACCAAACACTTGTGTCGCATCTAATGCAGCTTGTGCAGTATGCCCTTGGTCGTTAACTTGACAGACAAAGAATGTTTAAATTATTGTTTTCTGCAGTGAGTGAATATGGAGTTTAACGTCGCTGCAGGAATCTTCCATATTCACTCACTGCAGAAAACAATAATTTATACATTGACGACCAAGGGCATGTTTTTTTGCAGATTTGCATATGTTTTTCTGTGTGCCAAGAATGATAGGCATATTCCCACATGGTCATGTGATCTGCACATTCATGTATGTGCATAATGAACATTATGTGATCACAATGTTCAATACGCGGTGGGTTCTTGTGAGGAATGTTTACTATTAAGATTTGAACTGAGTGAGTAGTAGCTCAGTGGTAGAACGTTTGGACTTCGGAACCAAAGGCCCCCCCCCCCTCCCCCCTGGGTTCAAATCCTGTCCAGGGAGTGTGCCATCAATGTTTGCGAAAAATACCTTTCTCACAGGGGGTTGGCATGTTTGGACTTCCAAGCCAATGGCCCCAGATTCAAATCCTGTCCCAGGAGCTTGGTATCAATATTCGTGAAAGTTACCTTTCTCCCACGATAATGATAGGATGTCTCTACTAATAATGGAGTTATTATCCTTGGTCTGTCAGTACCAGCTGGTGCGCGTAGTTTTAGGACTACTGCAACATTCAGTGCTATTGACAGTTTTCTATTTCTTTTTAATCATTGCAAATGGATTAAAGATTCCCATAGCAACGTTGCTCCATAATCACTCACTCACTATTTCTTTTTAAACAACAGGGTGTTGTTTCTCAAAGCTCTCATATCTACTATGAGACCATAATGACTTGTAGCAATCTGTAATACATGAGGATCGTGCACTTATGAGAGCACTATGAGTTTGATAGTGGAAATTTGAAGTGATACCCAGTAACATTAGTATAGCAATTTTGACCTCATAGTGGTAGAACTTTGGACCGGAGCCAAAGGTTCCAGGTTCAAATACCACCCTGGGCGGCTGGCATCAATGTTCACGAATGTTACCTTTCTGACTCGATATTGATAGGATGCACTCTGTAGAGTGGCAATACAGTTATCATCCTTGGTCTTGTCAGTACCAGCTGGTGCTTACAGGTTTACTGCAACATTCAGCGCTAAGGATGTTGCGGGTTTCCTCCTGCCCTAAACTGACAAGTCGTGATATTAGT
>JAUTBV010148031.1:0-25697 GCA_032361325.1 Lepetodrilus fucensis | reverse complement strand
CAACGATCCGCAGTGTTCTATTTAGAAATCCTCGTGCCCCGAGTACCCCGACAACAAAATCAGTGATAATCGAAAACTGCCATTGTGTATGTATGATAGATACCTGATGTGATGTTAAACAATAATTCACACGACCATCTTCAGAGATTACATTGCTCTCAAAGACTGCAAATCTGAGTCCAATGGACACCTTGCTCTGAAGAATGTAAATCGTCGTAAATGGGTGAAAGATTCCTGCAGCCACGTAACTCCATAATCAGTGAAGTAAATGCTATATAATTTAAACATGTTGTCCTTTTCCCTGTTCCCAAGAATTATATTAGAACTAAGAGTCATATCATCATATATAGTGCTACAATTGATCTGTAAAACGGGATGTTTGGACAACACTTTGTCTGATGTTCCAGTCCACACAACAATCAGTGCCCTTTGAGTCGTAACGTCATATTAACATATAGGAGTTACCACTCAGTGGTACTAGAGCCAGGATGTTTGGACAACTCTTGTCTGGTGTTACAGAGGTGTTGAATGACGGCCAGTGGCACCAGGTGATATCCGAGGACTTCTACAACTGGACGCGGCTGCACGTGATGAACGAGACTCGGGTCATACAGGTCAACCGATACCGACTTGACAAGTACGAGTTCCGCCCCTTCATGAACAGCAAGGAGAAAGGTAAGTCCTTGCTCAGCTGTCAATCAAATGTCATGGAGAAATGTTACGAGTTGATAGCAAAACCATGATGTATTGGATTCATGCTGCAATTTTGGTCCATATATTTTTATTTATTTATTATTATTTTATAATTTATAAAAAATAAATCTCTTATTTGTTCTCTCAACAATTTCCATTTAATGTAAGTTATTTTTGTATTTCTTTTTTTGTATTGGGCTTTCAAGATTCTTTCACTTACATCACAACTTTATTAAAAAAGAAAATTAATAAAATATGACATTGTGAAATTTCCAGTGTTAGAAAATCAAGAATTACTGCAGCCACCATCTGCATTTTCCTCCAGTTTCCACCCACAGGAGAACAATTTGTTTGTTACAGAGGACGTCATCATCCCACGGCCAACCACAGATCCCGTATCATTTGTCAATCTGTACGTGGGCGGGGTCATGGATGGCGTGTCCTTTGTGCCAAATCTCAAGGGTTGCATCCGCGGTCTCAAGGTCTCCGATGTCATCATTAATCTGGGCGAGAAGGCTCGGGAAAGTGGAAACATGTCAAGTAAGACTCCAGGAAGTTGCTTGATTACTCAATTCTTTAATGGTAGCACCTCACATCGGGTGCCATTTGTCACATAACTTGCTGATCATGGGATTTGAACCCGAGTTGCTGGATTGTGCATCCTAACTTATATCGACTTAGCTAAAGGGGTAAGCCCTTTATCCAAGACCAGTAGGAGCATGTATTATATCACAACCTGCTACCTATAGTTTCTCAAATTAAAATATTATTATTAGGAAATGTTACACATGTGCATAATTGAAAGTGGTTACGTATTATGGAGCTTAATCTGACTAACTTTAACTCTCTCCCTGCTGGATTAAGCACAGGCAGTGCTCCTTAGGGCATCTCCAGTTGCCTTTAGCATGGAGAGAGTTAAACTTATGGCACCTAGGCTAAACATATTCGAGGTCAGTATCAATGATAATTGCAATAAGCACCAAATGAGTTATCTACCTTTGGATCTTATGCATTTCATTCTTCCCATAATCTAGGTACAGGTTTACATCTGATGCTGAGTTAATTAATATTCATCTATCTCCTCGTCTTGCCAGGTGTTTACCCGAACTGTCGAGCAGGGTGCCACGAAAATGCCTGCTTTAAAAATGGCTACTGCGATGAACATTGGAAGGACTCGGAGTTCACGTGTGACTGCACCGAGAGTCAATACGCAGGTTTACGATGTGAAATAGGTGAGTTACATCATGGTGAGATCAGGCCCCGAGGTCACGAAAATTTTCTGAGTACGATTTCATGCTCAACTCGTAGGTTTGTTCATAAAACGTCACGTAAATTTTGAGCTTGAGCATGAAACCATACTCAGAAAGTATTGTACTCTCAGGGCCAGGCTTCGAGGTCATGAAATGTTTTTGAGTATGATTTCATACACAACTCAGTTTTTCAATGCAAATACTAATGCAAAATTTGAATTGAGCATGAAATTATTATTGGATAAGTTTAGTAACCATGTGGGCAGATTTAGCTTTAGATTTAGTATGATGATAGCACAAGTGTATTAATTAGTCCTTGTCAAAGATATTGGAAGCAATTAAAACGAAATACATTACAAATATTTTCTTTTTATTGTAAATTATAATTTATTTCCAATTTAAAACAATTCTTTTGAAGATACTTGGTATATGTTTGTATTTATTCTCTGTTCCAGAGCCGTGTGTGAACATTAATGGTAACACGTTCGTCAAATACAACTTTACTCTGGCGCCGTCCAATCAGCACACTCGATCTGAAGAACTGTCCTTGACCTTCAGAACGACAGAGAAGAGAACCAATCCGAATGACCAGAGTATTATGGCCATGATACATGTACAAAGCACTAAGTAAGAATATTCTTAGTGTATATGCGTAAAGCAAGAATTTGTGAACATTCGTAAAGGTTCTGAGGTATTCTAAGGTTTTTATATTATTTCTTGAAAGATCGTGCTTTGAATTGTTGTTGTTGTCCACTTTCAGGTCAAATGATTATGTGATTGTTTGGTATGAACCAGAAATGACTGAACGAGGATCTGTTGTCATAGAAACCAACCAAGCTGTCGGTATTTGTAAGTTATTTTCTGGTTTTATTGATGCTGTATTAAGTGAGATGGCATGCAAAAAAAACTTTCTCAGCAAAAAAGATTTTCCTCAGGAATGAAGAAACGTATTGGTGTTTCTTACTGCTTGAAATTATTTATATCATGAGTTTTGTTTTATATGAAGTATCAGAACAAAAGATAGTTTAATATTAGCTTTATCATAAACACTGATGAAAAACATTTCTATTGTGTAGCACTTTGAGCATGCACATGCATGGATTCTAGCACTATATAGATACGCATTATTATTATTACTATTCTGTTTGTCAACAGACCGTATGAAAGTATCAGGAAACTTTGCCAATGGGGAACCCCATGATTTGCTGTATAGACGTCAGGTCTCCGAGATGTATCTAACAGTAAGTAACAGTTTAATGTTGTCTTCTGCATTTGTCAAAAAAATTAAATTTGCAACCTTTTCACTTACAATGTTACATCCTTCAAAAAAATATTCTTTTTAAATGCATGATTATCATTTCAATCTATAAACAATAAAACTATTGAATATTGACTTATAAATTTTGAACAATTGTGTTTGCATGGAGTGTAGTTGATGTCTATATATGTATGGTGGTGTTTGCCCTGCTATTTAATTTAATATTCATATATTCATGTAGATGCCAGATGTATCTACCATCTAGATGCTGTTCCATATAGAGTCATAGTCATCCTTGTGTGGCATATATTATACTAGTCCCTTCCATTCCTGCTTTCAGCAACATATAATAGCAATGATAACCCAACGTAGAATACCTTGCATTATTGACGCCATTAATGTGTGTTATTATGAAGACATCTTAATCTGACACTGTATGCAGATCATATTTGAATATTGTTGCATCCCAAAGTAAATTTTCTTTTCAATGAAAATATATATTTTTTTATCATGATCTTGGCATTTTGTTCATGATGAGTAGAAACTCTTATTGATAAGTTGTCTTACGACTCTTATCTGGTATTTTAGTATTTAAAAAAAATTTAAAATGGTATTATTTGAACAATTATTTAAATATATAATTTGTATACACAAAAATATACTAAAACTATTTTCTGTTTATCGTACTATTCGTGTAATAATTCCAATTTTTCCATGATGAAGCAACAATTTTCAAATCAGTCATGATTTATTTTGCGCATAGTGTGATTATATTCAAGCTATTTTGCCTCCAATTATATATGAACATACACACCACACACAACCAGTGTCCCTGCTTAGAAATCCTCCAAAATATTTACAGGAGTTGTGTACATATACCCCCACAATATCCTCTTGATTCAATCAATGGTTTAATTAAATTAATTAACATTGCTTTGCTAATGCAACAGGTTACACCACTAGACAAAAATGGATTTCCTATAGTAAGTACCTGCTGAACAATGTCATGCCTATATATATATATATTATATACAAGTAATCCATTTGTGTTGACACTTATCTTGTCACAGAAAGCCACAAAAGCTTTATAAAATTTGTGTTACATTATTCGCTTCCCATGGAGCCGGGTTTATTTGGATTGGATAAACCCCATGTTGCTTTAACAGGTCTGTAACAGACGATTGCTTTCAATGTTTAAAATGCACTAAAAGTATCTCTTCACACCTGTTCACCTGTTTATTCCTGTGAAATTTGTAAATTTGATCAGGGAAAGAATAACAACTGGTGTAGGATAGTTCCTTGCTGTATACTTTTATATATGACAGGTATTCAATAGTAGAGCATACAAAGCAATAATATCTATTTTTTATGAGGTTGAAATAACATTTTAATTTGACTTAATAGTTTAATATTATATATATCTCAAGAAACTATTAAGTTCACACAGGCAGAATTCCAACTGATCAATTTTAATGAAAATTATAATTTTTGTTTAGTTATACTTTTCATTTACCTATTATTATTATAGAATTCTTTAACACTGAGTGTTATTTAGATGAAGTAATTTCTGGTAGTCCCGAATAATTATTATTGAAGTTATTAATTATGTAATTCATATCTGTTAGATGTTTCCCAGTATTCCCTATCTACATTTTCCCCACGTCACAGCACTCTGTCAACTGGCCACTGCACATCCTAGTCAACCTTCTCCAAACATGTATCCTACTTTGCTATCTCCATCTCTATCTATAAATACATACCATAGATCTGAATTTCAAAACACACATTCCCAAGATATCAATCTCCAATCATATTTCACACAATCTCATCTCAATATCAATTTCCAAACATATTCCCCAGGCCCCGAGATTACGAAACGTTTTGAGTACAATTTCATGCTCAAGCTCAAATATTATATGGGCATTTGTGAACAAAACCTTGAGTTGAGCATGAAATCATACTTAGAAAAGTTTCGTAATCTCAGGGCCAGATTACTCGATATCAATCTCCAAACACACATACTCTAGTTCTAAATCTCTATCCAGCCACATACTCTCGATCTCAATCTCTATCTTGAAACACATATTAGTTCTCAGTCCCTTTTCAAACATACATACTCCAGTTCTCAAACTCTACGAACAAATATAAGTA
This sequence comes from Lepetodrilus fucensis, assembly GCA_032361325.1. NCBI lineage: Eukaryota > Metazoa > Mollusca > Gastropoda > Lepetellida > Lepetodrilidae > Lepetodrilus > Lepetodrilus fucensis. Next base: position 20,345 of record JAUTBV010148031.1, on the reverse strand, counting down.
TTCCTATTCACCAAAGAAAATTCAACAGAATAGACTTGCTTATAGAATAGTGCAAGCAAGCTGATGCTTTTGATCTGAAGAGAATGACATAGTGCAAGATCTACTGATAACTCACCCACAACTCCAATAATATCTAATTATCTCACCCTGGTGTCATGTCTACCTTGCCTAGTATTATCTTTGCTTTGTTTGTGCACATCAGCCATCATCTGAATGGGTAGAATAGAACAGGGGTAATACAGAAGATGGAAACATTTCAGAATGGCTCCTATATGGGAATGTGTGGAACATAACATTGTCCACAGTTATTGTGGGATTTCCTCCTTCATTTACCAGATCACATGAGATCACTGAAACACTGGAGAAAATATAACATAATCCAGTGTATTTTAGAAAAATATCCCTTTTAATTGATGTATTTATATCAATAACAATATACATATTATATAATGCTTGTAATAACATATTTTTGCATGTTATTTATCGATACACTTGCCTTATAATAGCATTGTCATGATAACGCTTACTTCTTACATAGTCTACTAATATACTGTATACTCCATAGTACCTTGTATTATATTTACAAATTATAGTTCTTAGTTTTCACACATCAACATCTTGTTTGAAATAGTTCATTGGATTCAGTTTCACAAAGTGCATTGTATGTCAGTAGAAAACTATAGGAGTTTGTAGAGATACAATCAGTTTGTGAAGCTGGTTACTGTTGTGTATGATCATGAGATATAATCAAACAGATTTAGACAAGTTAACATCATTGTACATCACATATACTGCTGCCTTAGACTTTAGTCCTGCCTTCAAGATCTGGCCCTGGGTTAGAAAATGTTTGTTTTTAGTACGATTTCATGCAACTGAAATTTTGTATGGGAATTTGTGAATAAAACTTTGAGTTCAGCATGAAATTATTCTCGAAAATGCAGGGCCAGGATTTTGTTTTGAAGGCATTCTTTACATAGTAGTGTTGCTAGGAAACGGCCTGTTTGTATCTAGAACTAGATTTTGGTTTCGGGACAATAACTGTGTAGCTATCGTAATGTGTGTATTAATGACTAATAATGTTGACGGTAGGTGGTTCTTCATTTAGATACAATGTAGTACTGGTATGTGTCATAGTACTTGTCATAGAAACATGTGTAGAGTTAGTATTGGTGGTAGTTGTTTTAGATTTGAAACTAAATGGGAAAGTATGTATTATGAAGGATGTTTATCTATCACCTTTGCACTTCCACGTGAATTTAGCAACACTTTCCTTTCTGTATTCAACTTGCTGTTGATGGCTGCCATCCTATCTCAGATACTTGGATGATCTGTACCTAAATCAATCTATCATAACATCAGCAATTGATAGTATACACCACTGTGGTATCATATATGTCATTGTTGTAATTATTGGCTTAGAATTTAAGAAACTACCCATAGAGTATTAGCATTACATCTCTACATCCAGGTATAGTGAAACAGTCGGACCCATTGCCTTCAGTACTTGTGTTTTACAACTGGTCCATAAATACTGTTGCTTTAATATTGTTATGTTGTCGCATATGGGTGAAAGATTCTTGTTGCAATGTAAAATAATAACTCACTCGGTAGTAGTAGTATATGTCTGATCTTCAACCCAGTATCAAAGGCAAAGTTGTATAAATGCATTGTAGTGAATTCAGCATTACTTAAGGACAGTATCATGCCATTAACAGTGAAATTATCTTATTCTGAAACTTTAATGAAAACATAGCATTGCCAGTTGCCACTATACTAAATGTATCTTGAGAAGAAATTTAAAAAAAAAGTATATTTTTTTAATAAACAATTAAAGCAAAATATCTAGCATTCATTGTAAGCTGATGTATGTTACAGATTGACGGAGTGAAAGAAGCAAAGTTTGGATTCCCGGATTTCGACCTGGATGAAATCGACACCATCTATGTGGGCGGCTCAGGTGATAAATCTCATCTCTCCGGAATCAAATACAACCTGGTTAACTTCACCGGAACCATATCAAGTGAGTGTTGTCCTGGGAGCCAATGCCCTCCTCCTTCAGTCTGACTACTTCTCCTTCAGTCTGACTACTTTGTTCAGTCTGACTACTTCTCCCTTCAGACTACTTCACATTCAGTCTGGCCTTCTTTCTGTTCGACTCATTCAGCCTGACTACATTTTTAAAGTCTGACTACTTCTCCTTCAGACTACTTCTCCTTCATTCTGACTGCTTTGTTCAGTCTGACTACTTCTCCTTCAGACCACTTCTCCTACAATCTGACTACTACCTTCAGACTACCTCTCCTTTAGCCCGACTACTTCTCCTGTCTGACTACTTCTTTCAGTTTAACTACTTCAGTCTGACTACTTCTTTCAGTTTAACTACTTCAGTCTGACTACTTCTCCTGTGTTTCAGACGTGGTGTACATGCCACAGTCTGACAGCGAGGAGAAGGTGGTTCCGCTCAAGGCTCTGTACAACCAGAAGAATGGCACGTACGTCATCGGCGACGACCTCGGCAAGTGCTCCGGCACCCTCAAGATAGCGCCACCTGTCACAGTCGCCCCGGACAACACTGGAGTCGTCACCAAGGAATACGAGGTACTGTTGTTTGCTTTTGTAGATATTTGTTTGATGAATGTAAACTGTCCCAGTACAGTTGATGTTTCAATAGTTAAAATATTACTATCAATTAATCCATCATATATATATACATAAAGCGCGGTATCTATAAGTATTGCCTTTTGGCATGGATACATGATTTTAAAATCTTGTGGCTTGTCTTCTTTGGTGTCTGTGTTAGAGTGGGAACTGCACCTTTAACCCTATCCATGCTGGAGGCAACCGTATATACCCTAAAGAGGAGTACATGTGCCTAATCCAGCATGGGGGGAATTTAATACCACATGCAAATTTTAGCCTACATTGAATGAAAAACTTATGAAGTTACATACTGTGAATACTTATGAAATGCGGAATACAAACTTGAAACCATTCTCAAAGTGCTATATGTACCTACTGTGTTCAATTGATAATTGTGCAGCCACTTTCATTATCAACTCCCTGAGGAGTATACAAGTCGCACCTTGAGGTATGATATAAACATTGCGTGATTGGTTTCTCCTCCAGCTGTTGACGCTACCACCGTGGGAGGTGGGCACCGCCAAGATGGACGTCATCGGCAACCGCATCGTACCCACCACGCTACCACCCACCTCAACCACCACCATTGCACCGGTAACCAACCTGACCTCATCCGTGGTACAGAGCCGAATTGCTGACGACCTGACTGTTGGTAAGACCCGCAGTAGTTGAACAGGATGTGGGTGTGGCCGAGACTTCCTGTAGGCCTGACTGATGCTGTAGATGGTGTAGAGTAGACTATTGCAATAGAACACTTTGGCAGCAATTTCTTATGCAATGAATTATCACCAAGCAAATGGACCCAGATTTTAGGGTTATTATAAAAGAAGGAATGAATGACTTGGTGCTTTATGTTGCAGTGGAAATATTTCACACATATGTGATGCGACCATTATTAATGAGGGATACAGTATGTTAATATTCTTGGAAAGCATGGAATGCATAGATTCAGAATATTATTTTAATATTTTGGTAATGTTTCGATTTATATGTGGATATCAGTTATATATTATTAGTCGTATACTTAATAGTGTTCTATTTAAGTGTTCTACTTAAAAGTGTAATGGTTGACATTGTCTGACCTCTGACCTTGGCAGCCATCGCAGTCTCCATCATCGCTGCCCTCCTCATCATCGCCATCATCATCGCGCTGCTGCTGTGTCGTCAACGAAAGCGTCAGGACTACGAGGTGAAGAAGGAGCAGGACTACGAGATGAAGCAGCCGCTGAACCACAACCACTATGTCCAGTCCAGTCCAGTCCCTGCTGACCATCTGGCCAAACTGGACGAATTCAGCATGGTGTCTGCCACACTCGGACCCAGACGTATGTTTAACCTTCTACCTCCCGGCAACAACCAGAGATGCCATAAATAGAATCATTGTAATTCATCCAGTAGAGATCGGCAACTCTTGGAACCAGATGTATGTTTAACCTTCTACTTCTAAGAGGCAACCAGAGATGTCCAAATATAATTCATTGTAATTAATCCAGTAGAGTCTATGAAACTTGGAACCAGATGCATCTTTAACCTTATACTTCTTAGTAACATCTAGACATGCCCCAATAAAATCATAGTAATTCATCCAATAAAGTTTGGATTACTTGGATCCAGATGCAAGTTTAATCTTCTACCTTATACTACTTTACAACGTTATTCCTATTGTGCATCTGATACTGGAAGACATGTGTTGTAGCTACTAAATGTTCTTGCAGCTGCCCGGCCAGTCCCACCACCAGAGGTCCCCAACAGATTCAGTCAGTCAAGCTTTGTGAGTACCACCATCTCCTGTAACCATGGTAACATGACAACCACACTGTAACCATGGTCACAGGCCAACCACCCTGTAACCATTGTACTTGACCATCCATTCCATAACCATGGTAACTGACCAGGGGCCATGTTCCTGAAGCTATCATATACATAACGGTAATGGCATCGTTAAGCCTTCGTGAAGGAAAATTTGATGATCCAGAAAGAGTCCAATTTTCCTGCATGAAGACTTAACAATGTCGTTACGTGTACGCTAGCTTCGGGAACATGGCCCCATACACTGTAACCATGGCAACAGACAAGTATGTGCAGGTTCAGTGTTGCCGTGTTCTCCTATCTGTGCATTTGACGTCTTCAGATTTGCAGAAACTTGGTTGTCTGTCCATGTAGAGAGTTACGGTAATGAGACGGTGAAATGAAACAACAGCTTAACATTGATCAGTATCTACATATGAGCTGGCACTGGATTATCAGTACTTTCCTATGCGGTATCATGTCATTGGTATCTGTTTGTCTGATAGTACTTGTGATGAACTCGTGTAGATCTTGCTGAATTCTTGTAAGGACAGACATCCATGTGGCTGCACATACTCTCAGATGCATGGAGTATAATGCACTAATGCTTCAATAAGTCTTTATATACCAGGGTATGTCCCAACTTTCTCTTCCATCTAGGAAGCATGTATGGTGGTGTATAGCCCATCAGTAGGCATGTGTTGATTTGTGCTCAATATGTTTGTTTTTTATATCTTCATGCATCATTCCCTGTTATAGCCATGATGATGGTGATGATATTCTTGCCCAAACCTCTGATGTGTAATCTGTTTTGGGATGCCGTGCCATGCCGTGTTTCTTGCATGTCCCTGTCTCTGTAACACACATGACACTTGCCTTGCAGCCCATGGTAGACGACGACATACCGGTCGTGTACAATCGTAAAAAGAAGCGACCGGCTTCATCGATCTCTGAAGTTTTGGAAGAGATGGAGAGGAGGCAGAGGGCAAAAGGTGAGAGGTCACTTACTGTTCTAGGCAACCTCTAGAATACAGGTCCAGTACCTATACCATATCTCACTGACCCTGACTCCATTCATGAAGCTGTCATATCCATTCAGAGACCATAGCACTCTCATATCTTCATATACATGTATATCTATCTAGCTGATCACCATGAGAATGCTCAGGCCCTGGGATTACGAAACTTTTCTGAATACGTTTTTGTGCTTAACTCGCATGCTATGCTCAATTACATGACGTTTTATTAACACAATTCTGAGTTGAGTATGAAATCGTACTCAGAAATATTTCGTAATCTCGTGGCCTGGTCTCATAGTGGACACATGAGGCTGCATTAAAGGGTCCCTGAACATTTAGGCCCCAGTGACATTGTTTGACCTACACACATCAAGATCAAAATAAATGTATTGGTCAGACAACTTGAGTTCCTCTTTGTATAATGCTGTCAGTTTGGATGTGTTGTCACATATTTAACTATTGGCCAACTAATGGATGACTGGAGTAGTCATGGTGCACTGTCTCATTTATACATAGGTTATTCATCAATAAGGGATTTTGGGGGGGAAGTTGTCCAACTTACTAATTCTGCTCTATGGTGCCCTGTACAGCTTGTGAATACGGGTCAGTTTGCTGTAGAAGGTGCTTGCGGACCAGCTTCAGGAACAATACTGTTACATGAGAACTTATCACTGACAGGTCCTGGAGAACATTCAGAGTATTCAGAATTTACTATTGGCCAACTAGGAAGTCTGGATTAGTAGTGATGTTCAGAACAGAACTTGTATTACTTGTAATGTCCCCGTAGGATTTGCGTGTGGACTGGATGCAGATACTCCTACTGACATCAATACATGACACCCAGAGTTGTATGACTGATGTGTCCTTGAGAACACTGAGTCCACAGTCATGTCTGAACTATTACATGGACTGGGAAATTCAGCCAAGACGGGCTCCAGCAGTTCATGAGCGTTGTTGCTGTCGTCTTTCAGAGCAGGGTCTCGACCCCGATGCAGAGTCTCCGGTGAAGGTGGAACCACGGAACCACGGTGAGGGCGAGCTGGACTGGGACCCCACCGCAGACACCACGCCCCTCACGTGTGTAAGTACAGGTGACCTCAGGTATGGTCAAGGTCACTCATTACCTTGGTCAAGGTCACAAGTTGTCAGGCTCAGTGTTCCTCTAAATGCAGTTTTCAATGATTCAGATTTTTGTCAGAATAGTATATGTACCGGGTATGTGTATTTTTCTATCGTGTCTACAGGTAATATATGTATTGGTTTTTTTTCTATTAAAACTATAACTGCTATTCTATATAGATATATCAATATATATTTAACTCTCACTTCCTCTAGGTGTATTAGTATTAACACAAAGTATATGAAATCTCAAATAGTTTTCAACAGATTACTACCTTTTCAATACATACATTTTTAGGAACTCATCATTTGAGATTTCATTAAATCCATCTCTCGATACTAACAAACTACTTTCCTTTCAATAAATGTTCTTAGTTTTTAAGTTTAATCAGAAAGAGACACATAACTCAAATGTAATGTACTTTTGTCATCCAAATTAAAGCAATACACTATAGATTGTGGATAATACATTATTGTCTATTAATTATTTGCTGAATATAGTTGCATATTGTTTTTTGATATATGTAAGCAATTTTTAAATGTGCTTTATTGCTAAAATGTTTTTCTTAATTTGTTGCTTACCTTTTGCAAATTATCATGCCATGGTTTAAACTAAAGCATGCTTCTGTTTCGTAATTCATTGATACCATGCAACATGTTTCTTAAGCATATTTGAATGCATTCAATCTTTGACATATAGTATTTGTTTGGTACATATAGTTCCATGTGTGTCTTGTCTGCATCTGGTATGCTCAGTATCTTGTTTTAAATTACAAAAATGATAATTACAAAATTATTAATTTCTTGGATTTTGAAAAGAAAATAAATATAAAAAAATAATTACAGTAATCTGTGAGATATACAGAATAAACATTGGTGTTTTTTTTTTATCTACTAAATATTTTTGTTTGAATTTTTCTCAATTTAATTGAAACAAAATTAATTGAATGAATTTTCTTTATCTTGTGAAAATGTTCATTAGTCAGCTTTCCATGTGCAGCAGCTCGACACTCACTCGCCAACTGACATCGCTTTCGCTAATATTCTCACTGCTGATTGGCCTGATGTGCATGACCCCAATATGACATTGTGCATGTTTTATAATCCATTTTGTTAACTCTGTTTCCTTATAGGGTGATATTACGTTTTTCAACTCCCCTCTTTTGTTGAGCATTCCTGATGAAAATGATGAAGATATCGAGGAAAATAGTACCTCACCTAGTAGCACCGAGGTTTGTATGATCACGTGCTGGAATTCGAATGCCTAGATTGTTCAGGGGAGAGAATTCTTTTACAGTTTTGATATTCAGGGTAGATGATTATTTTCCAGTTTTGAGATAAGAATAGATAATTAACTAAAAATGTATTTTTTTAAACTTTCATCCTTTCCCAACAACATGTATTACAATACTGTATATATTTCGTTTGAAAGGAAGATATTGGCAAAAAGTTAACGAATGATTTTAACAAATATCAGAAGGCAACGATTAAGAAAATATATTTAATATATGCGTACTTAATCCCTGCTAATATTCCTGCTAATACTTCTCAGGTGGCAAGTACCCCATGAATAATAAAACCCTTTTGTCCTTTGGACTGGTGATGGAGTAACCTAGACTTGATTATGAAATATTTTTAGGCCTATCCTGTAGCTCAATTGATTTTCTTTTTAAAAGACATTCCTGATTATGATATCTATTTCAGAACTATTGTGTGATAAGCAAAGGTGTCCGTTCTATTTCTATTCCATATTACATATCTATAATCTACATATTGTATATCTATATTAGTAGTATTTACCAATATATACACTATCTGGCACTATAGTAGACCTATATGATACATAGCACTATAGACCTATATGATACATAGCACTATAGACCTATATATATATACACTATCTGGCACTATAGATCTATATGATATGTGGCACTATAGACATATTTGGCACTATAGCTACAATGTATTCTGTACTTAGTGCACTATTGGGATGCCCTATTGGGAGACATAATCACAACTTACTAGACATCAGTACAACGTAGAATGGAGTAAACAGTGTATGTGATGTATTGTACTGACAGTGGATAACTGCATTGTTTGATTCTTTCTTGCACGTTTAATTTCCCTGCACATGCATTTTGTTGTAAAATATTGTTTAATACATGCTTTTTTATTTCATAGGTAAATACCGAATCTGTCGAGTGATATTTTCATATACTTGTGTTGCAATTCGACACTTTTTAATCAGTTTGGATACCAAATGCTTTTTGGTCATAATTTTGTGTTTTTAAATATGTAAAGGCACAGTTCATTCTGCTGACAATTTCTATGCTAGAGAAAACATTCAATCTCTTGGGTTAACACTAAATGTGAATCTCGGAAACCTAGGCGACATTGATAGTTCTTGTCTTTCCACATACTAGTCAATGACATTAATAGATATGCATCAATTAAACTGGATGCAGAAAATGATAAATGTGTAACATATTAATACTGTAATATTGTAACTCTAGTATCGGCCCTGTTACACAGAATGATTGTAGCACTATGAGAGTCGTAGTTTCATGTTAACATCTCAAAAGTTACGACTCTTGCAGCGTATGGGTGAAAGATTCCCGCTGTGACGTAAAACAATAATTCACTCGCTTGCAGCGTTGCGATCGTTCTGTGAAACAGGACCCAGGAATCTTATGTTTTGGGCTTTTTAAAAAGAAATTGCTCATTGAAATGTCTTTTGTTTATCTAAATTAGAAGCGTCCTGAGGAGGCGAGGTCTCAGAGATCTCCCGACGACTCGGCTCACCAGACCAGCACGGAGTATAACGGAGACAGCGGCTACGAAGCCGAATCACGCCCCGAGATCACAGAGGAAGACGCTACGCCAGATTCCACCGTGGATATCCATACGCCTCCAAAGATGTACATGTACGATTTGGCGTCGTTAGAGATGCAGGACTCGCCGAGTCTGAATGATCCTAGTCGCAGATTGCTGGACTCGGAGCTGCCAACGTGATAGCGTGGTCATGTGATGTCGTGGTCATGTGATGTCGCGGTCATGTGATGTTGCGGTCATGTGATGTCGCGGTCATGTGATGTCGTGGTCATGTGATGTTACGGTCATGTGATGTCATGGTCATGTGATCCCCAGAACCACAGTGCAGAGTGATTCTGACACGCAACGTGCTCGACTGAACTCATTGAAAGACTTAATGAGGATACGTCATTACAACACATACATTATTGCGCCAAAGACAAATGTATTGCATCGGGGAAATGTATAAATGACACGACTGAACATTATTTTATCCATTGGAGAAGAGAGAAGGACATGTTTTAAATCCATTAGATCCAGTTATTTTAGATTCAATTGAATGCCAAGTGACTGAATTTGATGAATATATGAAAGAAACTAAATTACTTCCTGTACAAAAGGGTTAACTATGTTAATAATGATTATTGCCAGTGTCGTAACCTGTACAAACTGATGGTTAACCCTAAATCAGACTTTATCTTTGGTATCAATTATACTATTCCGGAGGATAGATCTGTATGGTCAAAACCAGTTTTTCTGATAATTTAATGATTCGAAAGTTGCCATTGAACATATTTGTGTACTAAAGGTTTATGCATACGCAAGTCAAGTTTCTGAAACTAAGTGAGCTGGAAATGTGTAATCATGAAGAACAACTGATGCTTGTACATACATTAGCATACAGTTTGGTATGGCGGACATTATCTCATGCAATGCCCTGTGTTTGACCTATTGCTGGCCAAGGACAAAAATCAGAACAGATAGGGAAACAATAATTCCTTAATTTATCGCTAAGCAGTTTCTATTTTGTACATTTTGTCAGCTATTCTAGATTATTCCATACCAAAAGATTCAGAGCTTGATGCTTTAGCTGTAAGAATATGATCTGATGTGTTTTTGATTTATTTGTGTGATTCCATGTTGAAATGTACCACAGTATTTTAAACTTGTGTTCACCTCCTAAACCTCAATATTTATATTGTGATAACTCGTCTCAATCAAGTTTATATTTCATGTTTATCAAATGTTTTAGTATAAATTTGAATTTTTGAATGGTATTCACACACCTTATGATCACTGTTATTAACAAACTTTTAACATTTGGCCTTCCATTTGGTCATATGAGTTAACCCTTTATCCTTTGATGTGCAGATCTTGCAGTCATGATTGTAGATCTTGCAGTCATGATTATAGATCTTGCAGTCATGATTGTAGATCTTGCAGTCATGATTATAGATTGTGCAGTCATGATTGTAGATTGTGAAGTCATGATTATAGACCTTGCAGTCATGATTGTAGATTGTGCAATCATGGTTGTGGACATTGCCATCATATGGATCTTGCATGGTTGTGGATCCTCCTAAACAATCGGCCAACTCAGTTCAGTGTTGTGATCATACATTCCATGTGTCAGTGGTGGTAGATGTGTGTTGCCCAATATTAGCCTTAAATCTTGTCATAGAGCTGACGCCATGCATGCCTTATACACAATAGACCCATGTACCTGACTTCGGGTTTTTAAAGGCAAACTACGTAAGCAATTCAAATTGGAATTATTAATAAGGAAACTTGGGACATGAAGTTTAGTTATTTGCTTCAGTTATTGTATGTGATTGTCACTTGTGTCTATAGTCAATTCATGACTGCTGTATTGGATTATCATCGCAAACGGGTGAAAGATTCCCGCAGCGAAGTTAAACCCTATATTCACTCACTCACTGTAGTGGACTGCCCTTTCTAGATAATATCAACAAGGACTGTTTTAGAAAACTGTTTCAAAAGATGGCCCAGAGATGGAGGAAATACAGGAACATGTGAATCTGCATGGTTTTTTGTTGTTGTTGTGTTACGTGTATGTCAATTAGGAAAATCACCTCTGACTAAAGAAATATCGATCAACGCAATACACTACATCAGTTTTCAGTCAAAACTAGAATAAATCTGTTGTCAACTTTATAATATATGTTTGCATTGAAATCTGTAACTGGGCTTCAGTTAAAGTGCCTTGCTATGCAGCTGCTTGTATTGTCCAATGAAAAGTGATTGTCATTTTACAGATGTTATGGTCACTATTGGTTGTAAAATGGCATTTACATATTCATGATCATACTCTCGATCATCCTTGTTGGTTATTATTTTATATATTATCTTTACAAGTTTAAAAATGGACCATCATTCAACATTCAATATTGTATCTTGTTATTGTAAATTGAATTAAAACATACATTAATGGTACATTACTTGTCAATGTAAATTTGTCAGCTTATCAAAAAAATTCCATTATTAATTGATTTATTGTTGTTTTTGCATTTTTCAAAATTGATGCACATGTTTTTATGAAGCTGTTCTTATATGCCAATTTGTTAAGTTAATACATTATTTTGTATATCTCTAATTTACATGATTTTGTTTATGAAGATCAAATAATCAAAAGGTGAACGTGGGTTTTACATTAATGATCAACATTTTATTCCCATGAATACAAAGATGTTTCAAAACCTGAATTGTCATTTTGGAGCATAATTAATAATACAACATTGTTCCAACTTCTCCACTAAATTGCTCACTACAAGATTACAATATTATCAATGATCATAGTAATTTGTACTGGGTTTTGCCACACATGACTGGTGGATCTGATGAACATTAACCCTCTCCCTGCTGGATTAGCCACATATACTGCTCTTTAGGACATCTTCAGTTGCCTTCAGCAGGGAGAGGGTCAACAGTAGTAGACCAATCACAACAGATGATAAAGTTAGGGTTTGCTTATCCAAACATGGCGATATTGCCATTATAAATTCTGATCTGTAATGGTATATTCTGGGAAACACAGAATATCCACCCCTTTGTTATACGGTATATGTATACTAGCATCTCTGCAGTCAGAAAGTTCCCTTTTAGTTTATCAGTGTATATTATGTTAGTCACTGCCAGTTTCCTAACTGAGATTCTGTACAAATGTATAAATAATACAATACAATATGAGCTGGAGAGGCTGTGTGCGTGTGTTCTTTTGTATTGCTTTAACCCTTTGTCAGCCCACATGAAAACCACGGACATTTAACCCCAGAAGTGCTCTGGCTCCGACACATCCCATGTCCAACCTGGTGGTATTATTAAACCAAGATATCAAAAGATCATTTCAGCGATGTTGAATTCTGTATTTATGATATTAAGACAAAAAGGGTTAATATTGCATGTCGTTCATGCCTTGTTATCAACACTTACTGTCTCATGTACATCATTGTCATTTTATTATTGTAATGTGTTCATTTCATTGTGCCATTTTCCCGGTAAAATATTTGGGGGGAGGGCCATTACTGTTATTAGCAATTACTTGTAATATGTACATGTAATTAATGTAGTTTATGCTGTGTTTTCTCTACATTGATACAGCATCAAGGTGTTGTAAGAATAACTAATTAAAGATGGCAACGCTCCCTTGAACTATGCAACGGTTTTAACCTGTGTTCGTAGGCATTGTTTTCTGGCTCGCGTGATTTGAATCCAGATGGGTAGGTTTGTTATGTAGGATCTAGTTGATTTAGGAATTGTATGGTAAGTATGACAATTGAATCTGGTTTTATGTTGCTGGGCAAATGAAGCTGAATACCTCAGTTAGATCAGATTTCACCAATAATCGGTACAAGCCCCAGCGCTTAGAATGGCTTCCATACAGATTACTGAAATCAACACAAATAGTCAAAACATACAATACAGTAAATGTCATTTTCTGTATTCATTTTCAATTGTTATGTAAGCTGGTAGTTAAAAAAAAGAAGCGCTATTGAACATTGACTAATGTATTTAGCAAAAAGTTAATTCATTAACATGTTCCTTGTTTTGGGGATATTTTGTATTGTGCACTTGTACCATTGGCATTCTTGTCCCCTGGGTATTTGTATCATGCACTTGTACCATTGTATCATTTCTTTGTATGCCCTGTACATTCATTCATTGATAAGTCTCGCCATGCAATGTACTTCAGTAACTGTTTATAACATAGCCATTTATTTATCAAGTTCCATTGTGTAGCTTTGTTCTTATATTAGCAGGTCTTTGTTAAAGACTTATTTATGTGTTCAAAAGATGATGATGATTGTTAATAATCAATTTATAGTTCATACCATTCGTATCAGTACTAATATGTCATTATTTGTAGATTCATATTTTATCTCAAAGTTTTTAATGTTTTAAACAAATTGCAATAATTGTTTTGGTTGTTTAAAGTTAGTTAAAGGATATGTTTTTTAAACCAAGGTTTTTCAAGTTTTCCATTGATACCATTGTATACAGTAACAGTAATTATGAACAGACACAGTTAACTTATTGTGACACAAAGGATTTGTGTACTATGACTATGAGGTCCGAAAGTTACTTTACTGTAACTGTTTAATATTGACTTCTATCTGTGTGACAATCACATAAATCATGAAAATTATGCCAAATTATTATGCGTTCACGTCAGTTCAAACCACAGTATTAGTGTATTTAGTTGAAGGTTAGTTAACCTTTAATTTAATTTCATGTTTTCCCACTTAATTTGAAAATAATTAAATATACTCATACTAGGTAGTACCCAAGAATTTAGATCAATTCAATTTCAACGACAGCTTTTTTTAATTTATGGTGAAATATTTAACACTAGGATTTCTTTTGTAAATACATGTAAACTATAGGTTTCCTCGGTTACGAACTTACTAAGATTTCTATTGTTAAATTGAGGAATTTACAGATATTTCGTACATTTCTGTATTTATCCACTTTACTGGTTGGATACAATATTGGAATCTTCCACTTGTTCTGGAATCAGTAGATATCATGTTTGTATGTTCCACATTACCTGTCCAAGGTACGCAAGCCAGGTCCACTGCTCGACTTCCTGGCTAACATCTTTTGTTTTGTCATGTTGTATTTACCAACAATATGTTGAAATAAAAGAATAATTACTGAATTTTAGATTTGTTTTTACTTGGTCACAAAGTAAATGGTTCGATGATGGTGGGATTGATTCCTCAGATCTGAACCCAATTCCTGGCAATCTGATTGGCCCACATTGTTAGGGTTATTATACGCATGAGCCAATTATATTGCCGGGAATTAGGCCTTGATCATAGATCTCACCACTGAGGATCAAGACAATGCCAATATGGTGTTGCAGTAAACCAGCAAGCATTAGCTGGTACTCATGAACCAAGGCAGATAACTGCGTTGTACAGGGGCTGCTCCTTTCTAGCTGTTCTGTCTGTACTTTCTGTCAGACGCATGCGCAGTTATACTGTGCAGTGTTGATCCTTGGTAACTGCGCATGCGTCGGACAGGAAGTATGACAGAACAGCTAGAAAGGAGCACTACCTTAGTAACTGATCATAGGTCGCATGAGAAAGGTAATTTTCACGATCAATGAGCTGGGTTTGAATCTGACTATTGGTGGTAACCGTTGCTACAATCCATGCCCAGGCATTGCAAATTACGAAGCCACGTCCTTATATTTGTGGTATGTGGTATGTGATACATTACTACTGATGAGTACTTGCTTTATCTTTTAACTTTGGAGTGCCAGGCAGTGGAAAAAGTAGTACATGTACCATCGTTTAACGTCTGGCCCGGGATTCAACCATGGACCTACTGCACCGCACAGGCCGACTCTATCCACTACACCACACAGACAGCAGAACACTGTGGTACACCATCATAGAACACAAACTCTTTGCAAATAGATAAAATTAATTTATTATAAATACTAGTATATATACTTTCCCCTTCCACAACAAAAACATGACATAGTTGATATATACATGTACATGAAATAGACACAAATAGATGTATTAATACAACAACAAATACAAGTTCAAATTTACATATCTTGTAAATATATAATATAGTGGATAATATCACATTATGAGATGTTTGTTCATGCTTTCTCTTGCTTTCCCATTCATCCATCCGTCCGTCCATCCATCCACACACAGATATACATATAACTTGGTCAAATAATTAATTATGGAGTTTTTACATCGCTGCGGGAATCTTTCACCCATTGCGAAGATATTTGGTCAAGTATTTGAGATATATTTTCAAGGTCAATCAAGACATGACAGCCCACACACATGTCTGTTTTCTTAATTGACTATTTTAATTACAAAACAAATGATCATGTTGATAGAATCTCGTGTGTAATTGACAAAATAAAAAGGCACCCAGTTTCATTTTGCAACTCGTCAATTCTGTGTCATAGAACTGTCCTGATTGCACTTGCAATCAATGTCTATCTAAGGTGAGGGCAATCAATGTCTATCTAGGTGAGGGCAATCAATGTCTATCTAAGGTGAGGGCAATCAATGTCTATCTAAGGTGAGGGCAATCAATGTCTATCTAAGGTGAGGGTTGAACTGTTGAATAGTCATAGAGAAATAGTGCCCAATCTGGGAGGTTCAAGTAGATGTAGAAGTAGAAGAAAAAAATAAATAGCTTTAAAAAAAGTTGAATAAAGTCCGGGGGAAGAGAGAGACAGGCAGTTTTATGTGGTGGTCTTAGGGGACAGACAAGACTAGCCTGGATATTTGCATAAATAAAATAACGTCTGGGAAAAACAAAGTTTATGTTGTTGCTAGATGCAAATCTATTTGTATGTGCTAACCCCAATACTCTTGAGTGTCAATAACTCTGAGTCAAGCAAATTGCACAAATAGAGGGGACACCTGATCTCCACCTTTTACTGTTACAACTATAGCACATGATTTAAATCAGTAGTACTATTGTATTTGTTGAAACATGAACAAACGTAGTATTCATGTGTATATTTATCTATATATACTTTGTGTAATACTTACTTATTGTGAATCTCTAAAATAAATAACTTCAAAAACATTCTGATCGATAACTATTTGTACCATTCGGACTGTAATTCAAATGTCGGGAGAAGCTTGTATGATATTGATAATATATTGTAAATATAGAAAGTGCAATCGCTGCATGCGATGCAACAGAAACAATGGAATCTCATCAATTCCGTCTTCTCCACAGTTACTCACATGCCATGTCAGTTGGCCACATACGAAGATCCCATGGATACACAGCAGACCGAGACAACGGGGGTCTCATCAGATCGTGCCAACTGGGAACACAGCAGTGCTTTGTGTAGTGTCAGGGTTTCAGTTTTCGTGCAATTATTTCAGTTGTCAATTTCATCAATAATAATTTTGTATTCTCTATTTGCTTAGTCTGAGTTTTGTTGTGTGTATTACGTTAGTACTCATCAAGGGTTTCCGGTGGGGTTTTCGGACAGGACTGCGCTGCCTGCCCACATCAACCGTAGTTTGCCAAAACAATAAATTGGCTAGGGCCAATATGGCATGTGTTGGCAGACTGCTAGACTTGGAGGTACAAAATAATTATATTATCGGTCTGTTTGTTGCGTCGCCATTTCAAATCTTTTGCATTAATCCCCTGTGTGTTGCTGAAGGGAAGTATTCGCGGAAACAACACCTCATAGTAGACCTCTGACGAACCTAGCCTCAATAGCCTGATTTATGTACATTGTGCGACTCCGTAGAGATATGCAGAAAACTGACAGGACGACTATGGGCCGTTTTGTTGACATCCGGGTGGATATGGAAATATGTCTCCTTAAAGAATTCGCTACGAATGGTCGGCTTTCCGCCGTCGGTTGTCGTGCAATTCCGTGATACATTGTGATACATCGATATGCATAGAGATATGCGGGAAAACTGACAGGACGACTATGGGCCGTCTTGTTGACATCCGGGTGGACATGGAAATGCAAATAAAATAGTAAAAAGAAGTAGAGGGCTTTTGACATCAAAATCGAGACGACCAATAAATCTTGAAAATCGAGCACATGGCCCGTCCGTGGTCCAGACTGCTTACTTGTTCTATCAATATTGTAATGACTGCAAGGGTTAACCAGGTTATGCATTAAATTAATTATGTGTTGGTCTGTTTGGTATTCACATGCTGTAATTATATTGTTATGCATCGGTGGTTGATGTAAATTTAGTTCATTAAGTGTTCTGATGGTACTAGATCTATGCTAGGTGTACATTAGACAAAGTAGCATCGTCTCCACTATCGCACTACTAGCGCTCATATGGAGACGAAGGTCCACCCTAACGAAAATCTGTTGTCTTTTCAATTTGAACATGAACTCCGTCGCTAGATTAACCAATGGCAAACTGAAACTTACTGTATGAGTAATTGTCATTGAACAAGCCATTCCCACTGCATATAATCCAATGATAAAGAGATCATCGAAACGAAGCGTCTGTTTACATTAGTCGTCGCCACCATTTGCAATTCGCTTCGGTAACACTCGGCTTTCCGAATGCTGACGATTTATAATCGCGCTTCTAATCCTACTTAACACGTAACTACCGTATATCGTATATTTAGCGTAAACTATATATTACCGTAACGCTAGTACAAGATGAGGGAAATTATTGAGATCGTTCAGACTCAGTTCGGGGTGCCGTATATTTTGCACGAAGAACAGGTGGAAGTTATCACTGCAGTGGTAAAAGGTAAAACTCTATTCAGTGTGCTTCCAACCGGTTTCGGGAAAAGTGACACTTTTTTGCTACCACCATTGGTGATGGATGAGGTAAGAATAAAAATAAATACAAATAAATATTTGATTTATAAATTAAAATATTTGTTATTTGTTATTAATCCAATGGAAGCAAAGTACTTATATTATATCTATATCTATATTATATTATTTATTATACAAAACTTGTATAATATAATTATTTTGCATAAATATTTGTTATTTAATCAAACGAAAGCATATTATTGGTGTTACAGTTAGATCCAGAAAACTCCCCTCACGTTGGGATTGTGGTCTGTCCACTTGTGAGTTTGATATCTGACCACACTAGGAATGCTAGAAAGGGGATTGGGGCCATTGGCATTGGAAAGAAAAATGAAATGTCCGAAGATGACATTAAAGGTAAGTTGATCAATAACCATTATACCGTAAACCATCTAATAACTATGGCCTAAAGTAAATAACTGTATGCATTTTAAGAATTTCAGGCAAAGATATACAATTTTTATAGTGTTATTATACATGTATTTCAATTACATAAACCATGTCTGCCGTTGCACATAGTCACGTACATTGAAAGCGCAGATTCTTGCAAATATTGCACTATATATTGCATATGACCAATAATAAAAATGGACATAAGTAAAATTCCCTATGTGTATGAGCTCGTCCAATACTTCGGATGGGTGACGGTCGGAATGTGTCACTGACCGAGAGCCTGAGAGTATCTAGGATTCAATCTTATCTTACACATAAAACAGTTAAGTAGGCTACTACTGTACTAGTACTAGCAAGTATTCAAAATTTAAAATCAATATATGCATTTGTTTAAATGTCATACCTATTTAGCTATAACAATAAGCAGCACATTATCATATATTGTTGAATTATTTGTTTTGGTATTTTTTTTGGGTATTGGGGTTTAAAGTCGCTTTCTAGAATCTTTCACTAATATCAGTTTAGGGCAGGAGGAAACCCGCAACATCTGTAGCGCTGAATGTTGCATTAAACCTGCGAGCACTGGCTGGTACTGACAAGAACAAGGATGATAACTGCATTGCCACTCTACAGTCAGTGCATCCTATCAATATCGCGTCAGAAAGGTAACTTTCGCGAAGATTGGTGCCGGGCCCCTGGGCTGGATTTGAACCTGGAACCTTTGGCTCCAAGTCCAACACTCTACCACTGCGCTACATCCCGCCCACATATATTGTTGATACATCATTGACTAATCAAATACGGTATGATAACTTCATTCAGTGTTGTGCTGGTCATAAAACTTATACATAAATAAATTGCCACATTATATATTTACAGGGGGAACAGCTTCTGTCCTTGATGCTGTTCATATGAAAGAGGCGGACATTCAAACCGTAGCAAAACTTCCAGAGTGATTTTTACTGTATTTCCTTTTTTTTAATCCATTACTTCACCAAACATGTACAGACTTACATAAAGCACATTAGCAAGTGGACATGCCTTAACATTTAATATAATACATCATAGAAAGTAATATACCGGTATACAGTTATAGACTAAGAAACGTCATAAATGCAGAAATGTGTAGTCAATGTGAGTGTATTAAGGCATTTCGATCAATTATCAATTATCAATAAATTATCCATAAATATCTGACAAATCAGTTCTGAAGGAATGTTTGACTTACTATTATAATTTAGAAAAATGCATATTTGGAAAAAAATCATAAATAGAAATATTGAAAAACACCAAGCCCTACTAACGCTGAAAATATCTTTATACTGCTTTCTGTTTTCGGGAAGTATTTTACAAGTAAACAAAAACTTGATTTTTTAAATTCATAAATCTGTTCATATGTATCTGTGTATTGATAACGTCTAGATTCTGGATTAGGTGTACATGTGTTATGAGTCTATTTAATGTTTACATTATGGTGTAATTGGACACCTATTTTCGTGGGGTGTAACAAAGTTTGTTTGATTATATAACATATGCCCGGTTTGTAAAAGTGTGGGAATGATTACATGAGAAGAAATAACAACAAACACGCCATGTATTACTTACGAGAAACTTATTCTGGCGTTTATACTGAAGATTTCGATCCAAATTCAGTTGTTCATTCCAGCATTTGTCACTTGTGTCGGTCGGCATGACCTTATTACGCCGTGTTGCTGTACGCACGTTCAATATTATTACGCAAG
>JAUTBV010148030.1:0-48356 GCA_032361325.1 Lepetodrilus fucensis | reverse complement strand
CACTGAATCAGTAGTTATGCATAAATACGTTAACACTGTCGTCTATGGGATTTCTAATGGTGGTTTATAACCTGTACGTTAATTTCTCTCCATTCATTAGATATATGCCAACATTTTATGTCCGCTTCTTGCTTCGTTTATGACTACGTGAAAGAAGAATTCCGGCTTAAATTCACCAAAGGAGCATACATATCATGTCTGACTCTAAGGCGCAGTATAATGACTACAATAATACAAGAGGCCTTATCACAAAATAACATTAGGTAATCATACGTAGGCTAGGCTACATTATAGTGATAGGCCTACTATTATGTTTCTTTTCAAACATTCCTTGATTGTAGGCCTTGAACTAGATTCACTGAGCGCCATAATTCATAACCACATTTAAAACACTTAATGTTACTACCTATAGATTATGCGAAATAGTGCTCTATGGTGTCTTCGAAATCATAGACAGCGCACTCGCTTTGTTGAAAAGAATCCAAGGGGAGTAACTGCGTATTCCTTCATTGTCCATTCTTCCAAGCTTAGCGTCACGCGCGGCAACATGTAAAATGTGAATCGCTTTCAGGATGAAAGAGATCCCTTTTCTGTATCTGCTCCCGTATGAATGGAGGCTTACATCCGCAACTGGCTTTCTAACACGATGTGTAAAATACACTACAACGTGTTACATTGTTCGGCCGTTGTAGACGAAAAGAGTGTCTTCCGATAGTAATTTGAGCGAAAACGACGGTTTTCATTGAGACGAAATGATGCGTGAAGAATGACATAGGAAGCCCGCATCTCAGTCTAACGGGATACGAACGCACGAATTGATGACGTCACGTCACTCGTAGCATTTTCTCCATGCGTATATTTTCCTTCGAGTAAAATGCAATTACGGAAATGTGAGACACTTCTTATTAAGACGATTGGTATAAGAGCGGAACCTTGTCTGATCCCTCGTTTCATAAGGCGTTGCCTAGACAACAAAGAACGCGGTGTTGCGTCGATGTTATCTTTCAGGGGCTTTAGCTTGGTCTTTCGGGACATCCCACTTTGTTGTGCCTTATAAATAGTTACGACTTTTCTTCCCTGTGATCTGGACGCGACTGTGTTTAACACATTGTTAGTTGCCTTTTAAAGTCTTTCAATAGCGGAGGTGTGTTTTTTCTTCTTCTTCATCTCTTCGCTCTGTAAGCTACTATTAACGAAAGGTGTGAACACATTATTCAGACATGAACGAACCATTTAAAGCTAGCTGACTGAGATTCAAAATATAGTCGGGTTTTGAAAAAATTATGGAATATTCATTTAAATTCATAATGAAATTAGTTGTCCATAAACCGGACGTTATTGAAATAATACACATATTGGATATGAAGCGTCATTGTTATTATTTGTGATTTTAATACCCACGATTACAAAGGAATTATTAGTTTGTGAACTATGTGTCAACCTTCTCCATTCTCCGTCTTAAACAACATACAATGTATCGGATAATTATATAACGAATTAACACCTCTCATATACATCTAATATAATAATTAGAACATATAATGCTTTAATCAGTTGAAACGAGCTGCGATTACTTTTTAAGAAAATCATTAATGCGATAGCAATCTAATATTCTTGGTTTGAAGTCTTTTCGACGAAAACAAACGTGCTGTTTCTCGTAGGAGCGTTGTATATTGACATCGTATGCATTTCCAAGAGCATTAACATATAGTTTAAAGTCTATTCGAGTTCGTAGTTAATCTCATTAGACCCGAAGCGGTTTCTTTTGTTAGCACAGCGGGGGGACATGCTTCAAAACGATACAAAACAATTACTCATCGACTCCGCAAAAGTCTGTAATCGCAGAAAACTTTGAGTAAAAACAGCACCCTTTATCTTATAATTGACTGGACTAGAATAAATATGCTAATTAACTTACATTTATTAAACAAAGACTTAAACATTGTACTACACGTTGCGTCAAACGCAACATTGTATCATGCTATAATAGATATATGATGTCCGTAGCACTAGATACGCGACATTACGATCAGCATCTAAAGTATAGCCTACCTTTGGGTTTTGATCAACACAAAGCATCCCCAAGACCATCAATAACAACATAAATGTACTCAAACCAATCAAAAATAACTTATACTCTCCGTTTTCATAAAAGCACAATGAAGGATGAGTTAAATGTGGTTGTTTTTGTAACGTATGGTTCCCCCGCTGCACCGCTATGGCATATTGTAATGCTCTAGTGGCTGCTGAAGGCTACACTGTGACGCAGCCACACCGCCCACGCATGCGCGTAGTGTTGGGTGGAGGGAAATTTAAAACTCCGCCATCGCCGTCTAAGAAACAAACTTTTTGCGCGCGCTCTTCTGTCGTTACCTTGCGAACAACAGACGAAAGCAGGTATGTATTGGTACCTATAAGGGGTGTACTTGATCATACAACCGGCAGGTTACGGCAGTTGCTATCAATTAAATCTGCAGCGGTCTCGAAATTAGGTGCCTGGTGCGAGTCCTGTGTTCGTACTTGCATCTGCCTCGTGGGGAAACAGACCGAGATATATGGCGATACTCTGACACTATTTGCCAAGGTCTGTGGCCTCTTATTATCTTAGATGCATGGTAATGGTGCTGTGAAATGTTCTCAGCCGTGCGACTGACTGACTGACAAGCTTTCCTAACACCCGGCCACCAATTCCTTTTTGCCACGAGCGTACCCTCGACAAACGCACCAGGTTTTCTTCAAACCAAACTCTCTATTATTACGGCTTTATGCTGAACGAACGGTAGCCCAATCCTTTCAGATGTTTGCAGTTGTTTATTAGTTATTCAATGTAGAAGTATTAACACCGACCAGCTGCCCGTCTGTGCTCGTTTCTTTTACAACAGCCCTCCAGACAAAGTGCTGCACCGTTACTACCAGTTTTATGGTAAATCGGAATACATAGCAGATAAAAAAAACGACTCTACTTAATTTCAGTGCGCGCTTGCTGAACTGTTTGATTAATTGGTTGTTGTAAAGGGGTTTTTCCCCCCTGTGTTCCCATGTTCCCCTCAATCTCAGACACAACTTCGGGAGCAGGCCAGGTGACAGTTAGGAACCACATCGAACTACAACACAAGACGTGTGCAACTGCCGCCCAAAAAAATAGCCCCCAAACTTTTTTCCTCCCACAAAGAAAACGAGCGTGATTGCAAAGATTAATGCAGAGTTTGTGCCTTGGAACTGCATGAGAAATGACCGGTCTGACAAAAGCAGACGGTGGCCTCCAGCTTGCTACATGTTTGCCCCCCAGACACTTCGAGAGCACAGTCTCTCCACAACCAGTCATGCAGTTCCACGAGCGTACATTTCCAGACGACGTCCGCATTGAAGAGAGAGTGCCTGAACGTCAAGCCCGAGAGCCAGTATAAATAAAGCTGGAACCACCAACAGTAGTTTGATTATAACGTATGGCACCGTCTCTTAAGTATTGTGATGGCCAGACAGTTCTGGTCTTGGTACAGGCAGATGTAGAGAGTTAGACAATCTGGAACGTGTTGCCCAACCTCCGAGCCTCGTCGACTACACTCCCGGCACCAACGGCACCCCACCACCCACCCCCACTCACCACCAACCTACCCCCTATTTCAAATGTGTTCCAGAGTGCTGCATCTACATCATCCCCGACAACGTCCATAGATCACTATGACTACCAGCTGCCTAGGAAACATTATTGTCTTATAGTCATTTCAAATGCACACCGTCGGACCCCATTTATCATAATTCTCAGACAAACTGGTTCATAATATTTTCAGCCACAGGACAAACATTACTCTGAATTCAGACTTGCGACCACTCGTACACCATCTGCACATCCATATAACTATCATGAGCGCAGCGCCTCCCAACTTGATGCCAATCCCAGTCCTTGCACGTGATGGCATAAGCTTGTCATAACCGCATAACCGCTCGCTTTTTGTAAAGATGGCTGATGATAGCTGCCCATAGATTATTTCGACTGCACAAACCACGCTGTAAACATTCTCTTTTCGTCAAGTGAAAATTCCAATAAAAATATCAATGTGATATACAAAATATATTACAAGTTTGGCAAACTATTGCAAAAGAAATTATGGTAAGAATCCGAAGACGTACAACTACGGAACGAAACGTAATTCAAGGACGAACAATGGGCGGGCCGGAAGGTCACGTGACCCCGGAAACGGTCCTTCCTTTTGCTCCGTGACACGTCTTGACAGCCATAATTCAGCACCTTTGACATTCATTGCGTCTGTTCCAGTATTTAAATTGTCTAATATTCAGGGTGTCATTTATGAATCGTATAATAATGAGTGGTAATGGGATAATAACTGCTAATTTGTTTTGACAATCTAGCTCCTGAGTGTATTAGCAAGTTTATTCATCACCCTGAGCAAGGTCACCTTGAGTGAACTACGGGCAGATAATTCTTAGTTGCCTATGGATGGCCACCCACGTGTCTCAGTAGTAGTAGTGGTGGTGGTGGTGGTGGTGATGATGGTGGTGGTAGTAGTGGTTTTGGTTGTATTAGTAGTAGTTATAGTAGTATTAGTCACAGCAGCACTAATTGTTGTAGTAGTAATAGTAGTAGTAGTAGTATCAGTAGTACCTGCAGTAGATGTTGCAGTAGTAGTGATTGTAGTAATAATAGTAGCAGTAGTAGGAGTATTAGTGGCAGCAGCTGCAGTAATAGTAGTAATGTAGTAGTAGCAGTAGTAGTAGCATTGTAGTAGTAGCAATAGTAGTAACAGTAGTAGTAGTAGTAGCAACAGTAGTAGTAGTAGTAGCAGCAGTGGCAGTAGTAGTAGCAGTAGTAGCAGTAGTAGTAGCAGTAGTAGTAGTGTAGTAGTAATAGTAGTAGTAGTAGTAGTGTAGTAGTAGTAGTAGCAGCAGTAGTAGTAGTAGTAGCAGTAGTAGTAATAGTAGTAGTAGCGTAGTAGTAGCAGTAGTAGTAGTATAGTAGTAGTAGTAGTAACAGTAGTAGTAGCGTAGTAGTAGCAGTAGTAGTAGTAGTAGTATAGTAGTAGTAGTAGTAGTAACAGTAATAGTAGTAGTAGCATCAGTAGTATCAGTAGCAGTAGTAGTGTTGTAGTAGTAGTAGTAAAAGTAGTAATATTAGTAGCAGTAGTAGTAGCAGCAGTAGTAGTGTAGTAGTAGTAGTAGCAGTAGTAGTAACAGTAGTAGTAGCGTAGTAGTAGCACTAGTAGTAGTAGTAATAGTAACAGTAGTAGTAGTAGTAGCATCAGTAGTATCAGTAGCAGTAGTAGTGTTGTAGTAGTAGTAGTAGTAAAAGTAGTAATATTAGTAGCAGTAGTAGTAGTAGTAGCAGCAGTAGTAGTAGTAATAGCAGTTGTAGTAATAGTAGTAGTAGTAGCAGCAGTAGTAGTGTAGTAGTAGTAGCAGCAGTAGTAGTAGTAGTAGCAGTAGTAGTAGTAGTAACAGTAGTAGTAGTAGTAGCAGTAGTAGTAGCAGTAGTGTAGTAGTAGTAGTAACAGTAGTAGTAGTAGTAGCAGCAGCAGTAGTAGTAGTAGCAGTAGTAGTAGAAGTAGCAGTAGTAGTAGAAGTAGCAGTAGTAGTAGAAGTAGTAGTAGTAGAAGTAGTAGTAATAGTACCAGCAGTAGTAGTATAGTAGTAGTAGTAGTAGTAACAGTAGTAGCAGCAGTAGTAATAGCAGTAGTAGTGTAGTAGTAGTAGTAGTAGTAGTAACAGTAGTAGTAGTAGTAGTAGCAGCAGTAGTAGTAGTAGTAGTAGAGGTAGTGGTACTAGTAGTAGTAGTAGTAATAGTAGCAGTAGTAGTAGTAGTAGTAGTAGCAGCAGTAGTAGTAGTAGTAGCAGTAGTAGTAGAAGTAGTAGTAGTAGTAGTAGTAGTAGTAGTAGCAGCAGCAGCAGTAGTAGTAGCAGTAGTAGTAGAAGTAGTAGTAGTAGTAGCAGCAGCAGTCGTAGTAGTAGCAGTAGTAGTAGAAGTAGTAGTAGTAGTAGTAGCAGCAGCAGGCGTAGTAGTAGCAGTAGTAGTAGAAGTAGTAGTAGTAGTAGCAGCAGCAGGCGTAGTAGTAGCAGTAGTAGTAGAAGTAGTAGTAGTAGTAATAGCAGCAGCAGTCGTAGTAGTAGCAGCAGCTACATAGTAGTACATTGCGTCATAATAGTAGTAGTAGCATTAGGTAGAGGTGGAAGACATCTATAGTAGCAGCAGTAGTAGTAGTAGTAGTAGTAGTAGTAGTAGCAGTAGTAGTAGAAGTAGTGGTACTAGTAGTAGTAGTAGTAATAGTAGCAGTAGTAGTAGTAGTAGTAGCAGCAGTAGTAGTGGTAGTAGCAGTAGTAGAAGTAGTAGTAGTAGTAGTAGCAGCAGTCGTAGTAGTAGTAGAAGTAGTAGTAGTAGTAGCAGCAGCAGTAGTCGTAGTAGTAGCAGTAGTAGTAGAAGTATTATTATTATTATTAGTAGTAGTAGCAGCAGCAGTCGTAGTAGTAGCAACAGCTACATAGTAGTACATTGCGTCATAATAGTAGTAGTAGCATTAGGTAGAGGTGGAAGACATCTATATAATAGTAGGAGAAGAAAGAGGAGTTAAAATAGATATCATGTTAACCGATTCGTCAATACATCAATCGAATAACCAGAAATTGGAGGTGATATTTTAACTTTTAACGGCTCAATTTGGGAGGACAGAACTCATTGCAAAGCAGTCTCACTTCAACTGACTGATTTAGTACAGTTCCTGGGTGCTAAATCTGTCAGGTAAGGCTTGTGGACAGCATTGTACATTGTCGCCTCCTCCCTGATAACTCCCCTTTGTTATTAAATGATTTAGACCTCGATGAAGGCCTTGCACAGAAGCGTGGACATCTCCATTGTGTAGTGGGGGGTTGGGCAGTGGCCAGAGAGATGTCGGGACTCAGATGATGGGTGTCAGGTAAAGAGTTCTATGAATCAGTGGGGGTTGGGGGTTCTCCATACATCAATACCTCACCGTGGTATATGGTGACAGAATCAGAAATAGAAAGCGTTGTGGGCGCGATGCTCTATTGGATAAATACATCCTATTGGTTTACGATTTTAGTCCTGGGTGAAGTTTGCGAGTCAGTTTATGTCATGGATGCCTGTTAGCGCTAATAGAACGTCAGGTGGCTTGATTCACACAGCAAGAAATCAAATTTATTTACTGAGGCATGCCCGTAAAGAAATAACAAGTTCTGCTAAGCTGGTGCGTTGTGTTCAGTTGAGCCAATAGATAGAAACCAGTCTAGTGGTCGTCCATATATTTATTTAAGCCAAGGAACAAACAGTGTAAATAGTTTTGTTTTGTCTAATGATTGAACTCTTCCTTTATTCACTAAATTTTCACTAATAATATTAATGGCGATGTCAAAGATATTTATCTAAGATAATCAGATTTACGCACTGGCAGTGATCTCCACCGACCATCATTATACAGATATCGGTTAGCAGCAACCAATCATAATTTTATCACACCGTGAAAACGGCCGTCCTATATAACCAGACCGACGTCAATATTCCAGTTTCTACTTGTGTTGGTTAGAATGGTCGACGGTTACGGGGTTTATCATTAAATGTATCGCCGAAGCGTTACTAAGCTCTGAGCAACAAATACAATCGGTCAAACTAGTCGACTAATGCGCGATGCGCAACGCTCAAGCGAACTTCAATGGCGGCACCATCCGCTCGTATGCTTCACTTACTAACCGCAGCCCCGAGGCCAAGTTATCAAGATTCTGGAAATTATGTGAATACCTGATTGGTAAGGTGTGATAATTGACATTGAATGACATTGTTATGAGTTAGAAATCACGAAGTATTTTTTAACCTGGCGCGTGCAGGCGATTCCATAAACGATGAAACGGTTAGTTTTCGCTTTTACATCATGCATAATACTGCGATTTAGCATGCACGTATTGCAAATAACAAAGGCGGTACAGTCCTTCTTCCCTGACAGTTTCAGAAACTTGAATGTCTCAAATAATTAAATTAAAATAATCTTATTATAATACAATATACATTTTCATCGAATTATATATCTATATAAAATATTTATGGTTAGTTTATTATCAGTAACTTTCTGTTACATCGGTGAAGTAGTATAGCTCTAAATACCGTGTCATTTTTAAGATTGCAATATACTGGTACATGTCTTTCTTTTATAAGTAGCCTTACAGCAAAAATAAATGTTAGTTGTCCTGTTAGGTTTCCGGGCTATGACACCATACGAATATTCTCAAAAATACGTTAAAGGCACTATGGACATCCAGGCATGCAGGCACAATTAAAGACACCCAGGCATTCCGGTATTCCAAAGTTCAAGGCGCTCCTGACATCAAGGCACCTTAGACATCAATGTACGTACCCCCGAAACTTCGGCATATAACGCATACCATACTCAACATGTCAATACAATACAAGGCAATCCAGACATTTATACACTTAACATCGAGACATTTAGACATATTACATCTACTCATACAGGCAATCTGGGCATTCGGACATTCAATACAAGTAGGCTCTCCCGACAACGAGACATTTAGACACATGACATTCACACATGCAGGCAATCTGGACATTCAGGCACTCATTAAAGGTAGGCGTTCCAGCAATTGAGACATTCGGGCACTAGACATCAAGGCACTCCAGACGTTCAGACTCTTATAATATCGAGACATCTATACACATGACATTCACGATTGCAGGCACTCTAGACATCGAGACATTCAGGCACTCAAAGCACTCCAAATATTAGACTCTTGACATTGAGACATTTATCCGCGAGGCATCTATGCACCGCCCCAAAACCACAGGTCATCTTGATTAAAAAATTCAGACAATCAAGGCACTCGTGCATTCCTGAGGCAGAGACCCCAGCAACTCACAGTACAGACATTAACCCTCTCCATGCTGGATTAAGGACAAGTACAGCCCTTTAGGGCCTTCCGATTTCCTTCAGAATGAAGAGGGTTAAGGCATTCCAGGCTTCCAAGAACTAGACATACAGACTCTCAGCACCAGACATCCAGACACTGTCCATGTCCAGACATTCAGCCACTCCAGACTAATAAGACAAACGAAACATCAATTATTATGCGGCATTCGTGAAATCTAGACATTGACGCTTTCCTGATATTCAGACATCCGGGCACGATACCCTGGCATTCAGACATATTATAGTCTTGATACACTTCAGACATCGATGATGTGACCCCATTGCCACCTAATGACAACATTACTAACAATAAATAGTATTAATGGAAACAACCACTATACATACACAGAGTCATTTGAAAACCAGACATGGACATTTTACCTCAACATTCATTTAACATTAATTTAATAACAATAAAATGTCCACATGGAGCGAATATGTACTCGCAATGCAAACGTTTCACCAAAGGGGGCGTACCTGTAGACCGAGAGTAAATCTAGGTATACGTCATTTCCTGCTATAGTAAAAGTAAGGCACATGGACTGATTTAGAGGACTATGTACAGTACGATCGTTTCGTGAAGCGCAGGCCATATTATCATTACCTGACTAGATATTGCCATAGTGGTCGGTATTGGGGTGAATGGTGATGTAGCTGGGATACAAATGTACAGCCAATATTACAAGTATTTTAACTGTTCTGGATATCGAAGCTCTCGTATCTACTACGAAGCCATATAATAAGCTTGCACACACGTAGTGGTCTCTTATACCTGGAGATCGGACACTTACGAGTGTTATGGTCCAATAGTGGACACGAGAGCTTCGAGAAACGATACCCTGAACTGCCCTCTATTGAATACATACACATCCTCTAAAACACGGGTTCGGTACATCCTTGTACATACAGTACTGGAACAGATGTCAGATACAAAGTCTGTGGTTCGAGGATGTCCTGAATACACCCCCAAAGCCATCTTCAGTTGCGTTGACCTGTAAAGATTAGAAAACATCCCAGTCAAATATTTATTATATAATAATAATTATTATTATTATTAGTAGTATTAGTATTAGTATTAGTATTACCCTATTCACTAAGAAACAGGTTGTTATGATCACATAAAACAGCCATTTGTATATTTCAGATGACATTGCTATACCTCGTTATAGATTATCAAGGTAGAATTATCGCTTCAAACCGATAGTTTGGGTATAGTATTATTCGCAGTCGGGTGAACCCACATACGGTGAAGGATGTGTCCAATGGCTCTACGCATAACACGCAGGTGTTAACATTTGTTCAACAGTACCAGCCGTGGTTCATTGGAATTTACCGTAATAATAAGTCATTTTATTGGTCATATTTGTTCTTGCCTAGAATCATGCATATCTTTTCTCTGTAATTTCTAAAAATAAATGTGTTGTTCCACCAAATTAAACCAAATATATTTGTTGGATCACTGCTTATTATCGTGAGCATTTCGTATTCTCTTGTGTCTATTTTGATTATTCCACCCCCCCCCCCCCCAAAATAAGAAAAAATAAGACATGTACATGTTATTCGTGTTATATGTATCAACAATATTTCTAAAATTTGTCTTTACCTGACGTTCTATCAGTCGGTCGGAACAGGCAGGGATATCGCATATCATTGTGTACATTGTTTAAGAAAGTTGCACTACTCTGCTGTTTCAATTATTTCAATTATAACATACCACGTGCGTTAACGTAACATTCCACGTGCCTTGACGTGTGTTGTTCATTAAAATAAGCATGCGAATACTTTACGTATATAGAACATAAAGCGAATAACTACAGCGAGCAGAGTTAATTATTACATAAAGTCAAGAAGATGTTTTTTTTATCTCGAGCTATAGCGTAGCAAACGTCAAAAGGAAACCCAGCAATTGTAGTAGACGATCGGCAATAATAGGAACGTTTGAAAGTCACGTGTGACGTCGCGTTTTGCACGAGACCACATGCGATCACAAATGTCATAACACTGCATGTTCTGTTGTTTATGTAGAAATTATCCAACATTTTGTATTTAATAAGAGAACATTTTTAAGCAGCGGTAATGATTACGTATAATGCAACTCATATCACCGACAATTTAAAAATACAATGTGAAATTGTGTATATCCCATTCTCGGCTTAAATATGAGGATATGTTCTGCAGGCCCGTGCGGTTTAAGCCTTATACCTGTAAATAAATAATCCACAGGGGTTATACAATTATTCCAAGACACAGTCATGCGTAGTATGGCCGAATTGTTTGTGTCTCGTACCCGTAGCTAAATGGGCTACGGGCGTAACGCGTTAATGACGGAGGAAACCAGTTTTACAGTGTTCACGATACGGCTTATTGTTCATAGTCATAACTTATTCGAATAAAATACGACGATCGTGCTACTGTTATTAATTTTTCACTTATGGTTTTACCATTGTTCGTTTAACCTAACAGTGTGCAATAAAAATAAAACTAGAAATTATTGCTGATGTTTATTACGTCGGGATTATGTCGATACTTTGTTGAAAGAAACATGTGTACGTTTTCCACTGTGGGGAGTTTAAATGATGTCGTGTGGTTTTGTTATTCTGTAACTCCTAAAAAAAGTAGACATTTCTATAAAG
Source organism: Lepetodrilus fucensis (assembly GCA_032361325.1). NCBI lineage: Eukaryota > Metazoa > Mollusca > Gastropoda > Lepetellida > Lepetodrilidae > Lepetodrilus > Lepetodrilus fucensis. The sequence goes on along the minus strand of JAUTBV010148030.1, from coordinate 36,781 downwards.
ACACGTTGAAATTCACTGGGTTGTGACAATATCATAATCAAGAAAAACATAACTTGTTTCAACGTCGCTGCTGATATTGAAATAGAACAGGGTATCATTTAACGAAGCTATTTCTTTTCTACTACGAGAAGAAAGCGCTCTCGTAGCGATCTCTTATAAATGTCGTCACCTGAGAACCAGGTTGTTCTATCTCCACTTTACAGCAGCCAAACCCAAAAAGGGGCTTATTTAATGAGTTAGTTCACCCCAAAAGCTAGAAAATATCTAATGGTATCCCTGTATTCTGTGAACCATGCCTGTTATCACCTGGGGGGATGTATAACCTTTTTTTACGTTTTCATAGTGGTACCCCCACTATGACGTTTAACAGAAAGTGTACGTTCTTGATCACTGATGGCCTTCATATCTCCCCAAGCACATGTTTTACCTTTCAACTAGATGCATTTAATCATTACTACTGTATTTAATACATCCAAAGCTATATATAAATACGTTTTAAATTGTTTAATTATGGAAATATACTCATCAAATTAAGATAGGGAAAACTTGTTTCAGAATTTGTTACGATTTTCCCTTCCTTCTACCTAAATACAATATTTACAGTCATTTAATCATTTATAACTTTGTTAATATTTAATATTTCACAGTTTGTAATGTGTGCATATGTATATAACATATATTTAAGTAATAATTGTTCATTAAAGACCCACTAGCATTGGTATTTATTATGCATAGTTCTTGAGTCTATAATGAATGAATCATACACCATTAGTTTCACAGCAATGAATGCTTTACTCAGCGCAATAGATATTTAACGCATTTTGATAATAACCTATATCAATATTGAAAATGTATGATTGGAATAGATTCATCGGACCTGTTCTGTTTTTATAAAACATATTTAGAATGTCCTTCAACCAAAGGTCATGTGTATGGGGAGATAACTCCCAATGTCAAGTTCGAAATGCATTTACCTGAAAACTTCTCATACTAAATATACACAAAACAACCAACTTTAGAGGCCTATATTTTCTTACTGCACCACTTTGAAGCTCCACATCCCCCCAGGTGTTCATGTGCAACCCTCATAGTATCTAACCACACCAACAGAAGTTTTCTAGCTTATGGGGTGAACATCCCCTCAACACCACCCCAACACCCAAATCCAGACCTGGCTGCTGACTTGTTTCTAATCAAAATTCCAATTATAATTTGTTTTCTCCAAAAAATATATTTGTTCTATCTCCACTATTTAATAGAGACATCTGAAGTTTCAAATGCGTTTTACACAAAACGGAAGTGAATGGACATAGAACAACATGGTTCTCAGTTGACGATGTAATACGGATCATGCACTTACGAGAGCGCTATGGTCTCAGTGGCTATGACAGCTTCGTGAAATGATACCATGTTCGTTAGTAAGGTTTCATTATATGACGAGTAGCGCCTTATTTCGATGCAAACAGAACAGGAATGAAGTCAAATAATTATATTGTTTGTGACATTTAGAGACATCATATGGTAATTAAATAGGTTATAAACAACCAATATGTTGGAATTAGTCGTCACGAGAATAGATCGTGTATAAGTCAGTGTCGCATATGTATGCTTTACTGACCAGTGATTGGTTGTAAATGGTAATTCCGCTTTGACAAGTACAGCATCTAGTACTTCAAATAAATCCAGTTTTATTCCCAATAGTTCTAATTTCTAACATTTGACTTGTAATTATAAGGCTACAAGTTGACTGACAGCTTAGTTCAAATTAACCTGGCAGATTCAGTGCAGATCTATATATATATATATAGTGACCTGACATGACTTGCTGTCTGCAAATTGCACAACATCCAGACCTGGATGTTATGTAGTTTACTTGATTTCTATTCTACTATGAAAGTGAACTTTGCAATAAGTTATGTTTGCTGGTATTTGACTCTCTGGTTCAATAGTTGTGTTGAAATATGTTAACATTGTCACTTATGGGCTTTTATTTGGTGGTTTATAACCTATAAATTACGTCACTGGAAAACAAATATGAAATCAAACAAGTTTATCTAGCACATGGACACAGCCCTCGGGGAATTTTAGCATAAACAAATACTGGCATCTTCAGGCCTTCCTAACGGCCGTAATATTACTAATAACGCAAATTCTGCTGCGAACCGGCTGGAAAAGCAGAGTTACCGGCTAGAATGACGTACGGACAGGCCGTCACAAATGTGTTATTTTATTGCGGACGTCTTTTTATGAAGGTTCAAGTAATTGCTTGAAGACCAAGGTCCGTATACACAAACGTAGTTCAACCACAGTTTAAGCTAAACTAGATGTAAACGATGAGTTATACTGCTGTCGGTATGCACAAAATATAACTGATTAACTAAACTACGTCTGTGCATACGGACTCAGGGCCTTCAAACAATTGCACGACCCTTCTTTGACAGCCTTCATGGAAAACCGGCCATATGACCTAATTGGTGGTATATATGTCTGTATAATGGAATATTAAAAGACAAATATGACATACACACTTCTTCGTGAAAGTTGTGATTCATACTGGCGTATGGCTGCATGGTAAAAAGCTAATAAAACAATGTAATGTTATAGTCACATTACCAACCAGGTGTTGGATGAATATATTTTCCTTTTGCAAACCGGTGATAAAATTCGTAAAAGTTAAAACACTAAGAAGGTCTGATAGAAAAGAAATATATGCTTCACAAATTACGTGGCAATTAACCTCACATCACGTAGGAAGTCTGCGCGCTAAGCGATACGCACGTGCATATCGCTCTGAAGACGGATGCACGATAAAGTCGAGAGGGCACCGGTGCACATACAATTACTCGTCCCCATACAGGTGGGTCCTAGGGTGACGGTGAACGTCATTCGCTAATGATCACTATAACATGTCGAGGGCCGGTGTTTTTGTTCTAGAGTGATGTCGCGTTACTAATATAGCTTGATACATGATAATTTGTACTCATCTACTGACGTAAATAGTTCTAAAAAATACATTAATATTTGAAAACAGGTTGGAAAAACCTTGTATATACATGTACATGAAAAAGAACCTTTCGTTGTTATCAGGTTATCCATTGTATACAAAATATGTAGGCACATCCATAACGCCAGTGTTTTGTGAATCCAAATATTTTCTTAATTAACTATATAGGCAACATCAATCTTAATATAATATGAGTTTGTTAAACAGATATCCACCGTTGAGCATAATTGTTCTTCATGGTATATAACACTGTGGTATTGTAACAATTATAATAAATATTATCATACGTTGACTGTGGTATTCCAATAATTATAATAGGTATTTCTCATACCCTTGACTGTGCCTCCGCATCCCACCCTACACAACCCCCACCCCACTGATAGAAGCAAACATGCAAGCTGTTATTAATTGAAACACGAGCGAGGGGTGAGTGAGTGAGTTATTATTTTACCTAACAGCGGGTATCTTTCTCGAAAGATAATTAAACAGCATATACTCGGTGCAAATGAACTTCTCCAGGTTTTAAATACTGCATATTTATCTGCACTGCAAAATTAGACAAATTGTGCATATTAGCACCGATGCATTAAGCAGTTAGATAGCATCTATACCGCACCAAGAACCCTGGGTTCTATTTGTAACTTTTAATTTCGGGCTGCCAGTGAAAACTAACCACAGGAATAAATCCATCAAATATAATTATCCTTACATAATGCAAAGTAATTTTAAAATTTGGGATGGATATGTGATGTATGTGTTTCTAAAATGATCAAATGTAGGGGGGTCTTCCACCCTTCCACCTGACACACGAATAGAAAAGGGGAGTTGTAGTTGTGGTTGTGATGGTTGTGGTGGTTGTGGTGGTTGGTGGCGGGGGGTATTCTGAATCGTAAAGATTATTAAGTGATCGTGTCCACATTGAACGCTCTCTATATGGTGGTGGTTTATGCCATCTTAAACAATAAAAAGATGTATGTATGGGAGTGGGAAGTTAAGCATGATCGGCCTTGGTTAGTGCGTTAATGGGTGACAGAAAGCCCGAGAGTATCTTATTCGTTCCTGCCTCACATTCGTAGACACAGACTGAAACACATGACATGACACAGTGTGGTGTAACATTAACCTAGTGGATTAGTTCCACAATGGTCACCCAGCAATGAATGGGTACCCGTTAGAATAAGGCAGAAATGAGATTTCGAACATTCGTACGCTATCCTACCCACAGAAAAACAACAACACGTTCGAAACTTCGTAAGTCCTAAAAAGTTCCTAAGTATTACTAAGAATGTGTCTAACCGGGTTTATTCTTATGTTATTTTTTAAGAGATATTTTATCACTAAGAAGTTCTTAGCTAAGAAGTGTTGAGAATACGAGGTTTGCAATACTCCCCATGGAGTTGAGAAAGAAAGTAAGGCCACACTGGTCCATTTACAAACGTAATAATAATACTAATACTAATAATACTAATACTAATAATTAATATAATAATACTAATAATAATTAATATAATAATAATAATAATAATAATAATAATAATAATAATAATAACGTAACATTCATAGAGCATGCCATCCAGGATGTCCAGCGTGAAGATACTGAATTATAACGGACATTATTGTTTGTTATTATTACCAGCAAATTACTAGATGATAGTTTCCGCTACACGTGCTACTAGTTTCCTACACTACAAACTACATCCCACGGCGATTACCGTTCTTTCAATGGTGACAATACGACATTTGTCGAGTCGTTAAATACGACTAACGTTGACTGAGAATGCACAACAGAGTTATCGATCATATCGATTTGTCATTCATTTATTATTAATGACAGGATCCTCGGGTCTATTTAACGGTGATGCTGGCTAATTTTCCGATAAAATTGCTGAATATTTGAAACGTTCATATCTTAGCCTCCTCGCGTATTTAATCAGTAATCCCTTGTGTAGTTTAAGAATGGATAAAGTTAAACCTGGATAATGATTAATGTTACTATAGACCTACTACTACAATTTATTATATTTCACTTTTTTAATTTGTTGTATCAAGGTATTTGATGCTGCTAATTTAGATGTAGTTTTTGTCGTGCTCATGCTAGTATTGTTGTTGTTTCTATTGTTCTTATTTTTCTTTTCATGTTTCCTTTTAAATATATATTGGAAACAATTGTTTTGGTTAGTTTACGAGAGAGCTCAACATTTCCTTTTAAGGAACAGAACAGAGTTTATTCTCATGAAAAATCACATTATGTGATATAATGAGAAAACAATGAAATACATACAATATTTACATGAATAAGGGCTACATGCATTTGTTGTTGTTTATTTAATGTAGTCTATTAATACACTCACATTATGTACAGGCTCCTCAGTTCAAGTGGATCCCTCTGTGCACCCTAAGAGGGCGCAGGATGCGATACGCTATGTCCATCTTCATTCATGTATCATCTGAACTGATATTTAATCATGGAATTAATTGATATAATGTAAAGTAATAATTAAAATCATCCGGAAATATAGACTTGAATCTTGAGTACAACAATAAACATATCTCGTATATGTCTTGCTATGATTGTATGTTCCATGGATTTGTCCGTGCTTTGAGTAAAGGGTCTTATTGTTTCTCATCCAAGGATACTTATCTGAAATCTATACACATAGCATACAGCAATTATACTCTAAAAGTTGTTAAGTGCTCCGGACATTACTATATTAATTAGACCTTCCTTTCTTCTCGTCTCCGTTTCTCTGGTCAATCTATCGGCCAATCGCCGCCGTCTTAGGAAGAGCAAACAAATCTTTGGTTGACACCGTATCTCCAAGACACATCTCGCGACGATTTCGTTTAACGTCGAGAGGCAATCTTCGATTTTAAGTGCGGGAAAATTCCGTATTTCGTGCACCTGTCTGATGTTTGTATTGTCCCTAATCGATATCACTGAGGTCGTGGTATCCAGGAAGACTGGGGTGATTCCAAAAGAAGGAATCAACGTATCGATGATCTATTCCGTACTGTAACTGGGGTTATTTTTGCTTGTAGATTGCTTTGGGCAATTTGAGGGAGACTTGGGGATGTGCCTGAGGGAGGGGAGTTTGTGCGTGGGGAGGGGGATATTTGGGTTTGGGGGTCAGACTGGTGTGAATCACGTGTGAATTTCACAGTATGCCGCCTTGAGTTGAATGCGGGGTTTTGTTGAATAAACTTCTATCGTGTTTCATCATCAATACTACGATGTTTTACTATTAGGCGTAAGACAGACCTGCTCTAAATAGCCCTACTACTAGTATATTGATTTCAAAATGTATAGTCCTTCTTGGTATCTTCTTCTTAAAACATTCGCAATATCTATAATTCACCATTACGTTACTTGCAAGCGACATTGATGTGGATGTTAATCAAGTCTACATTTATTTGTTTACACGAAAATGGAGACTTTATTTGCATTTTCTATGTGTATCTACACGCTGCCTGCTCATGTATCTTGCAGATGTATCTACATATACGTAGATGCCAACATATTAAATACAGTGAGTGAGTGAATTATTGTTTTACGTCACGGGCGGGAATATTTCACTAGCGTTCTGTGACCTCAACGTTATATGAACACACGTGGACATGTTAATATTTATGTTATTTTACATGCTAGGCAGTTTACGTTTATTAAAGTTTTAAAATCTGCAGATATTGTAAATTGAAAAAATATTACTATAATGTCTTGGAATAGAGCACTATAGCCATTTAAAAAGCATTCATGGTTCAAAGGATATCACCATGGTCTTACTATTTCTAAAACAAAGGACGGCTATAATTTATTACAAAAAAATATTGATATCCCTAATGTTTTGCACGTATATACCGAGTGACCCAAAATGGAGGTTACCGGATATTATGAAATAATAAAGCACATTGATAGTAATCCTAGCTTACTGTAGGTAATAGACCATGGATCAACCGTTATTCCACGATAACGTCGATGTCTTGGGGTGCAAAACAATACATGGCATTGTTACAAACCTTCCATGAACCAATTGGTAAATGAGTAGCACGTCCAAACCCTGTTGTAAAGATACGTCAATTTCATGACCATGTATTCGATATCCATTTTTGAGGATCATTCATTTCGGAAAGCCAGAAAGCTCGTCCCGGGTGTTTATGAACCCCTATGGATAATAGTAATGACTAAATGTTTCATTTACTATTACGTCTGAAACCTGTGAAACATGGTATAGGATTACTGGACCAAGCATGGAGATTGCTCTTTACATGATCTGATCCTCTTGGAACTACTCTTGTCTAGAGCAGTTTATTGAATCGTATATGATGATAACATTGTTCTCAACTGTTGGGATTGATAAACTGCCAAATTACCCATCATATCAAATCTTATTTTGTTGCCTAGATTTGTTTTGTAAGAGTGTTTTCTGTCAATATTTCATGTGAATAAAACAATGACAAAATTGAATTTATATTATTTTAATTTTACAGTTTATTAATCCCACGGACCCGTGTATATACCTTGCCTTTTAAAAGCACAACATTGCACAGATTGGTAACAAAATCGTATTATACACAATATCAGTGCACAGTAGCTGATAACAAATCAATTGAACACAGCAGGAAGACAAATTTGCATTACATTTCATTCATATACATATTTCAAAATATTTCACAAGGTTTATAACATATTTAAAGATATTTATAAAACATCTTTAAAAGATACTTGTAAAGTTCTGAAATAATTACATGTACAAACAATTACGAACTATTTATTTTAGCATTTATTAAATATTTTTAATTCTTTATGAAATATGTTTAAACATAATGAATTATGTTAAAATATTTACGAACTACTTTAGATGATTTATAACATGTTTTTAAATATTTTCCGAAGCATCTGGAGTTTCTTTCTCCATTTAGAAATTATTTTTAAATATTGATAAAATATTTTGAAACATACACTATATTAATTATGCACCATGCCTCATTACTTTGATTGCTGAACACTCGTGTAGATAATGCTTATAGGGACAAATATTGACAAGATATGCTGCTTTATTTAAACACGTAGTATACATTCAGAGAGTTCGTTAATAAAAAAACATCTCATCTTTCGCTCAAAAATATAATGATTGTCTCGCACAATAACCAGAAGAAGAAAAAAAAGTTTCAAGATGCTATTGTTGGTAATTATGATGATATGTACTCGGTAAATCATGCGAGAACTAATTGTAATAAGCAAAAATAATAAGTATGCAAAACACAAACCGGTATTTATTATATATTTTTTGTTTTCGTGAAATACTCTTCTCCATTATATCGAGCGTGGATTGACTAACAATACATATATCAATATTATTATTATTATTATTATTATTAATAATAATAATAATAATAATAGTATTATGTTATTATTTCCAAGGTGTCCTCATATTAAAATAAGACGCTAGTAGGGTTTGTTTAGATTAAGTGACAAATACCCGTGTACGACATATTGCATCTCGGAATTAACAATTTCCCACAATGCACCGAACTTCCAGTGCACGGTTCTTCCAAATCTTTTGATGACACAATCTGTTTACGAGAGAACGCGTGATTCTACGTTGATCAACCAGACAGACACTCCCAGAGTGTCCAAATGGAGTAGAAAATTGCACAATTCAACCCAATGTCCCATGTCAACCAAATACAAACTCAAATCAACAATTAATAAATAACAATAACGATGTCTTTGATTGTCGTCCTTTCTTTTTCACATGTCCATTGTCGAATCTAAAAGTCCTGAACAATCAGCCTCGGTTTGGATTTTGTTTTTTCTTGGGTCTTCCGGTGTCCATATTTTAGCAACCATTGTTTTGTTGGGACCTAAATGTGGCTTCTTGTCGTCCGTCCAAGACAAGGAATGGCCGGATACCGGGGGCAGACCGTACTGTTCTTCTTCGTCTAGAATACCTGAAGCAAAATATAGTAAATTCAGCAAAACTGTTAAGAAGGAAGATCTATATGTGAAATGGTTTAGACATGTTTTTATCCAAAAGAAAATGAATGAGGATTGGTAATTAAGCTGTAAAGATTATTTTCATTCCATCCCTCATACATAAAAGCAAGTAATCGATCGATCAATCAACTATATTTTAATCTAACCACTTACAGTGGTACATGGACGTCATGGTACAAAACTTGTTTAACATTTTATATAAGCTGCGCTATTGTAACTAAAGCTAAATGGGAAAACATATCATATTTGGAATATCATATCATAATCATAAATAGTGGGGATTTGCATAGAAAATAATGTTAAACAGTAAAATGCATTCAAAGAGTTTCAGAGTGTTTTCTATTCTCATTTTACCACCCACGGTGGTACAAGAGTGCATATAAATATTACATACATAATGAATTAGTTACTATATAGTAATTCAAGTGACATAATAATCTTTATGAAGTTGGACAGATTCTTAATTTATTTCAGTATAGGTGTACATACTAGTATTTTATATTTATAGAGATTAGACAACATTGAATGTAAATTCTGCAGAAGATCTATAATTTGTATTTTAGTATTCATACACTGTAGGCCTATAATAAACGATCCTATTCACTACAAAACCTCCAAGTATTGTTCTTAAATTGGAGACATTGTTTAAATTATAGTCTTACGTACATACCTTACACACATTTTCATTTCTTGGGGAACAAATATTATATTGATAACTGTTATTATGTTTAATATGTCGTAGTTGGCTTTCTAGCATAAAATAATATTGTTATTCAGTTATGCGCTGTTTCGCATGTAATTGTATACGCGCGCGTATGCGTTGAAGACGGAACTTTAACAAACTCAATAAACATTCTCGATCAATATGGAAGAAGGATAACACCTACACGTCAAAAGTTGCTACACACTTGGCAACATTATGACATGGCCTCTATTCCGTTGGTCTATTCAATTGGTCACGTATTATTTTTTCAAATCGCCACCTTGTCAAATGTTGAAACCCGGGCTAACAGGAGAACTTTAATTGGGAGCTTATATTTGTCAAAGTCTTGTTCATAGTCGTAACAAAGTAACGTGATAGATATTCATTGGCAGCGCATAGAGGGGTACCACAAGGTGTTGTGCTGTTACGCCGTATATTACGTGCAATAACCATGTTACCATCATGGCCCGGGTTCTGAAAGGTCTGAACCCATCTTTGTCCTTTCCGTTGGAACAATGCCTCGGCGTAGGAGGGCTGCGTAATTACTATACTGGATACTCTTCTCTCGTCGCAACGTGACGGTAAATTATCAGACCGAAGGCGACGAGGAATATCGTATTTCTTATGGAGGACCACTTCAAAGAAAGGGACAAGTGTCAACTGACGTATGTTCGTAAGAAGCGGCAAGAAAATACACGTGATTAGAACGTTCCAACAGAGAACCTGGGCTTATACGCGATACGTTTAGGACATCCCTCTCGCGCTGAATCTATTGGTGTCCTAAGACATTTCTTCTATTTCGATACTTACTGTCAGTACGTTGATATTAGGGTGTAAAAAAACAAGGATGCTGTTGTCTGTGGTTTAAGCACGGTGGGTATATGTTTGGTTAAGTGGATAACTGGTGGCTATGTAGTGTGGGGTTATTGAAACCAATTGACTGGGTGGATATACCCAGTATACGAGTTCTGGGGATGACTAGACGTGTGATTTACATGGTCTTTATAACGAAGCAGTTGTCTCTTCGCCTATAAACTGAAATTTGTTTGTTATACTTCGCGTGGGAAATTCTTTATAGACGCATCCACGTTGTGATATATATCATGTGAAATCTAAGAGTAAGTAATGGTAATTTCCACTTTTTGAATGAAAAACCTACGTAACATTGTAGAAATGTAAATATATATTCTCGAATAATTACAATAAGTTCTATATTAAAAAGTTAGGGTTTCTGGAATGGAACGCTTGTATAATAGATGGCATCGTCGTATACGCAAATAATTTACATTGAAGAAATAGATAATACAAATTTTGTTTAACCTGAAATCTCAACTTCTATTATGGAAATTTTTGTAGTCTAATTATTCGATAGTACATTTATACATTTATACACTCCAGGCTAACCGATTTTTTTTATAGTCTCTTTCTTCAATGTATTATCACAACATCCTATTATAATTTGTTTTAACAATGCTATAATTGGAGATATTAACACCGTGTTAGCAGCATAAAGTATGCTCTTGAGAAGACAGTAATATAGATGGCACGCGACTGGCGTTATAAACCCGAAACAGTGAGTAATAAAGTCCATTTAATTACAATAAAAGTAGGTACTTGTGTTCCTAGGTGTGGCATCACCCTTGTCATTCGTACCAGACGGTAGGACAACCCAATTGCAACGTCTGTACACATTTAATCAACGTAACTGTCACTAATAAAAATAAACGTACTATTCTTCTAAGTTGTATTAATTAAATATGTGTATGAAATTAATTTATCGATATACTTATACAACATGATTTTACAATAAGATTTAGTAGTATAACTGTAGTAGTAGTAGCAACAGCAGCAGTAGTAGTAGTAGTAGTAGTAGTAGTAGTAGTAGTAGTACAATAAGACTGCTTATAATGCTTGCAGAATGAATTCACACAAAAGAGCATAACCATACATTAATATTGTTTTTGTCACATCACATAATTTTGACGTATCACCTAGACAAGTATTCACTTCTATTGTGATTAAAATATTCATACGTTCACAAATCACAGCACACCGCGTATTTTACAAGACGGAAACCAGTTGAAAGCATGAATGGTTTGTTTACACCATCAAGACGATATTAATATTATTCTCAAGTCTTGTGTCAACTTCCTAAGTTTCTTCAGTGGCGCTGGGACTTTTTATTTCCATCCATACAAATGTACATCAACAATGAGCCGAACAAAGCATAGTTTACAATAGCTGAGCACGACTACAAATTCTACGTGACAATAACGGAAACCCAGTCAACGTCGACCGGGGGAAATAGAACTGCTTAACGGAAAGGGGTGGGGCTGAACTGGGTGGCCGCCCAAATTTACCGACCTCTCGCGGTACCAAGAGACAGGGGGTTGGGGTTGGGGTGGGGAGATGGGGAATAATAATGCCCCTCTGCCCCGAATTAATATGGGTGTAATTTGTTGTTAAAATCCACTCGTGTTTATTCATATCTTTCAACAGCGGATGGTTCTCACCGATAACAATTGGTCTCTCTCGGTCTGACTGGCACTTTCAAGTAGCCGGCCAAGAATGTCTTCACGTTTCTCAGAATCCTAATTGTTAGGAACAACTAAATGAAATATTCAGTTCTCAAATTTGGTTACCCGTAATATTTCAAAAGGGCTATTTGATGCTAGTAATAGTTGTAGCAATAAATATCCTCCGAGGCAGATCTGGTTTGAAGGAATAATTACGCGTTAACAGTAAAGTAACGTATTTATACTTGAGTTATCAAACCAAAATGTTGTCATTCCTTTAACGACATACAATTAAAGCAATAGAATGTTTGACGATGCACAAACTGAACATAAGTGTATTTCTGCAGGTGAAAATAGTCATATTGTAGTATCTATGTACTTTAATTTGTTTTTATAATCGCAATTATAAAATAATTTCGGTTATGTCGGTATAGAAAATGTCATATGTCAATGAGATCGTTATCATAGATTTCGATTTAAATATTTAATTATGGATGAGTATTGTTGATCAATATACAGGTTTAGTTGCATACCGCTCCTTGGTAAAAGCTACACAGGTAGACCCAATAAGACAAACTTGCACGAGATTATATTCTGTATATACTCTATACTAATTATAAGAACATAATAGTATGATTTAAAATATATATTTTAAAATATTACAAGAATGTTTTCCCATGCATTATCATCATTAGTGGCCAGTACTTTACGCAAATAATCATTAATACTTTAGCGATTTACAAATAGTCACTGTTATTATTCATATTATTATTCATATTATTATTTATATTATAGTATAATTTTATTATTATTATTCATTAGTATTATTCATATTATTATTCATATTATTATTATTGAAAACTAGAATAAAACAATGGTACCCACCTCTGTGACAATGAATAATAATAATAACATTATTATTATTATTGAAAACTAGAATAAAACAATGGTACCCACCTCTGTGACAATGAATAATAATAATAATAATAATAAAATTATTATTATTATTGAAAAATAGAATAAAACAATGGTACCCACCTCTGTGACAATGCATAATAATAATAATAATAATAATAATAATAAAATTATTATTATTATTGAAAACTAGAATAAAACAATGGTACCCACCTCTGTGACAATGAATAATAACTTTCTTGGGTTGATCACCAACTTGGCTGTTGTTATTTTCCTTGGTTTGAGAGTCTGTTTGTACGAGCTCCGCTAGAAAACCAATATATCCTATTGCCAATCTCAAAGTGTCAACCTTCGACAAACGTTTCTCGTAAGGTAAAGTGGGGATATGTTCCCGGAGTCCTTCGAAGGCATCGTTGATTGACTGCATTCTCCGTCTTTCCCTCAGATTGGCTGCTTGTCTTTGGTGGACTTGTTGTACCACGATGCATTTCCGCTTCTTCTTCCGCTGTTTGCCGACGTTTTCCTGATCCGAATTCGGAGAACTGAATTCGGATTGACTGTCATAAGGGCTGAGGGAACCGGATGTGGAATACACTCCAAAGTCGAAATTGGCAAGAATTTGGTGCTGGACGAACTCGGCGTGGGTGATGTTCATCTCTGGATGAATGACGAACCCGCGATTAAAATTTGTCCGATTATAAAATTAGAAAAATTGCTTCACCGTTAGATCGTTGTAATTCATTAAGACAACACATGGAACGACGCTAAGACATTTCACATCCCAAACTATTCGTTCACTCTCAGAATGGTATGCTTCTGTCTTGTAACTGTCAACTTTCCTGGTTTTATCAGCTGACCGTACATATGCATCGTATCTGTCAATCACTGCATCAGCCAATCGGAGAGCAGGATTTCGGCTACGAGCACGGCACGTGTCTGAGACCAGCTTATTACCACAAGGAGGCTATGCATGGTTATAGCACGAGCACGGGTCTATTGAGAATCGATGGAAGAACGGAAATAAAATTAGGTAATATTGTTAACGAGGTTTGTTTCCTGGTTGATGTGCTTGGGTGGAGTTGAGATTTTGCATAACAAAGAAGACATTTAGTCTCTGCAACATTTTTATCACGAGTATCGTACATTATTTACTAATCTGATTTTATTTGAGCAACTATATGAATATATTGCCTTTCATTAAAGAGGAGATATTTTGAAAAGTAGTGTTATTTCGTGTATAAATCGTAGATAGCCAATGTTAAATCACAAACTCGTTTCGTACATGGCAAAAACTAAGAAAATATCGTTAAAGGAAAATAGATTAGAATGTCCATATTTTTAAAATGTCCACGTTAATATTTATCATTTATAATATATTAATTGGAGTTGAATATGCAGGGCTTGTATTAAATAGTACGCAGTCAGCGAAATAATGTGAACAAATAAATGTGGCAACTTATGTGCGCAACATACGGTATATGTTTGCTGCTATTTGTACGTCAATGTTTAAAAGAGACAGTGCAATGTATTAGAGCACATAGCTGTGTGTTAGAGCATACATTACTTTAATTTCAATGTGGTATGTATATAGACAGAACTTCTGCAAAAGTGGCCGTGTTACCTGCGAGGTTAAATTTAAATGGTTCCGTATTTTAATCGGCAAAACATATCTGATATTTGCACCATTCTAATTACTCGCGAAACCATTATTTGATGGTATACTTGATGAAAGACACGTGAAACATATCTCCAGACAATACTAAACATAATATTTAATACGCTTGTATTAACATAGATATTTACGAGTATATTATGTACTAGGCTAAAATACAAATGCCGGTGTCCCCTTTGATTGTATACGGTCAACATAGTCCGTACTGTACAAGAGATTTTCGATGAAAGAATGTAAACACGATAACTGTAGATTACAAGAGAATTTCCTTAATTTGCGTGTTATCATTATTGGAATAAATATTATATTAATAATACTATGTTGTCTGTCTGAGTACTGATATGTTTCTGTAGAATTGCTTAAATGTTGAATATGTCATCTCCCAATATATTTATTATTATTTGCAGAGTATAAATCATAGAATTAAATGAATATTGACATTTTCCCCACAACATTATTACAGAATATCAAGAACATATCATGATCAGGGGCCAACCTGGTAGGCTACACAATTTCCAGGGAGATTTCTGAAGCGACATATTATTTGGAAGACATAGCTCTTTGTTTGAATATTTACTGAATAACTTGCTAAATATTCAAGTAGTAGAGGTCTACATGATTTGACGAAGTGAGGAAAAACCCCACGTAACAGTGCAAGCCACCACACTCCATACGAATACTGGCACTAGTATAGTGTATATATTTCACAAGACACATTGCCTAGTGCCGATTTAGGAGGCAACATATAGAAACTTAACATTGACCATTGAATACGTTCATGGAAGTCGCACGTGAAGATAACACCACCAATCATATCGCTCTGTTATGAACAGCATATCACTCACACCGGAACAATTATCACGTTTTTAATAAACATGTTATTGAAGGCCAATTATTACAACTGGTACGCGTAATCGATCTTCAATTGCTATGCTTGTCTTCTCTTCCATGTGGTCGAATGAATCACACTCGTCGATATTAGCATGGGAACTTAGTTGTGGAAAACATATGTCGAAGGTTCAATATTTGCGGCGAAAATCGACAAAGATTTTGCCAGAAGAAGACTTTACAACGATGTATTGCACTGATAAAAACCGAGTTTTCATTTACATGAGGATACCGTTACCAAATTAATTGCTTTGGTTTACCGGATTTTATATCCTGTTTGATAACAAGGATACCGTCAACGGATGTTATTCCAACAAAATTAGCATAGAAATGTACTTTTAAATTATCGATTATCGATGTGTTTAGTCGGGTATTTGTATTTACTGATAACAGTGCATAGTTTAGTACTAATATTTATAATGTAAGGTTGTTGCAGCTGTTTTTTTATTTAGAATTTTCATTTTACAGCTGAGGTTTAGTATCAAAATTGTAATTGATGCACCAGTGGATATTTTTAATAACCAACATTACCAATTTTTCTTGATTTCGATTTGTTTGACATCTTTTATACTTAAAGAAATAACAATATGTAGATTTTCTATTTACAGCGGATGTTTAATATTGTAATGAAAATTATCGTTGTTGCAGCTTTGGATGCGTTTAATAACCAATGTTACCGATTTTTCTTGATTTCGATTTGTTTGACATCTTTTTAACTTAACGAAATAACAATATGTATATTTCCTATTTACAGCGGAGGTCTAGTATTTAAATAAAGATTATCGTTGTTGCGGTATTGAATATTTATAATAGTCAAGGTTACCGATTTTCTTGGTTTCGATTTGTTGTTACCGCTTGGACTTGAAATACCAAGATGCATATTCCTTTCAGAACTAAAGCTTCGATGTAAGTTATCTGACTGATTTCAACACATTTTATTGACACGTTCAACAGGATCAGAAAAAGAAAATGTAACACTCTCAAAAAGAAAATGTAACACTCTCTTCGGAAGTCAAGAAGCAAAAAGTCAGGAGTCACTTCATGCTTAGATTCTACTATATAAATACCTTTTTCCCTTCTGCTGTTGTATGGGTCATTGTCGTCGAGAGTCTAAAATAAATATGTGGACTAGCCATAGACGGACCACTCGGACCTTTGTGCTGTTGGCTGGAACCCAAGGGTTGCATTGTACATAGGGTTGCCACCTCACGTTATGCATTGTTAATATCCCCCGTAGTAATCTCTTAAACACGTGCTATGAGTCAAACCGTCTAAGCAACTTTGCCCCCCAGGCCAGTAAAATAACAAAACTTCAAATCTTATCTGGTAAAAAAATGTAAAGGTGAGAATGAATTTGTTAAATAAATTCAATCAGGTTTTTTTCCCAATAAAAATCTGTCACGCCTTTACATGGTGTTGAATATTTTAAAATTCAAAATTCTGTAATATCAACAAGTACACAAAGGAAGACGTACTAATATCGGAGACATTTATTTTAATTTGTTACAGGAACCTCAAATTTGGCGTGTGGCCTTGCCCGCTGATTGCAATCCGTAAATATTTGTATTAGCATGACAATGAATTTGTAGCTATACAATGATGGGAATTTGCATATAATAGGCGTGTGCTTCTGTATTTCCACATAAACATATTCAAGGAAGCACCAACCATATGTCTCAGGCTATAACACATATTTCTCTTTGGCCATTTTGGAACGGCCGCAAGGAATTTGGTGAAATTAACCAATGAACCGTTAACTCTGAACCTTAACACGTGAAGAACGCTTTCTAAATTTCTGTGAAGATGTTTTTCTTGTTCTTTTACTAATTTAATTTTAAATTGGTTATATGTGTAGCGAAGTAAAATATAGCAGGAACAATTCGTCGCGTATCTATATTATAAATTTAAACATAATTAATAGTCTTAGTTAATCGTATAACAATTAATGGACAGCTGAAAATTGAATAACCTGTCGAGAATCAAATAATAGTCAGAATATGGTATAAATCAATCCGTTTAAGAGCATCAGACTTTTTCCGCCGTTGATTCAATAAATCTAGAATTACACTAGACATTTATTATTACTGCGTGCAAAACACGCGTTTGACTATTTAATTTTATATTTTATTTTCACGGTGAACATTCGTAATGGTCGTTGAAAATACCAATTAATTCACTTTCGACATAAAAACATGGAATTTACGGGCTTTTGAGGACAATTAATTTACGGATGTAATTATTCGGACATACCACATCGTGCGATGAAAACTCCTTACGAGATTAGTAGAATAGTCTCGGTAAACCCTGACGTGTGGCGATTCTAATAGCAAAACCTCAGCGGAAGTTACAATGTATCCCTTCTTTAAACCTACACGCTTCGCACGTGCATACATGCCTTTAAAGGGAAATAACTCCGATTTGTGGCCATCGTACGTCAACATCTTCGCCACTAATCCGTTAGTATGAAATGGGATTCGTGTATCGTCCTGCATGCCGTTTGTTTCGACCCCTGTTTTCATTAACGTTAAAGAATGGCACCGTTGCGCGTGAAAATCAATCTGCCCCGCTAGCGTTACACGTATGACCTGGGGAAAGACGTTCGTTGTGATTCGTGTTAACATTGCTTCGTTCTTAAATGTAGTTTAATAATCCGCAAACAATGGTCTGTATAATCCGGTCACCCCCTTCTTCGTTGCCGACTGTCCCAGCTCGTGTTTCTCACACACGACTCATCAACTGCTGAATCGAGACAGTGCAATGACGTCATTGATGTCGATTTCCATAAATGTACTGTTACCATATTTATTCGTAGAAGGTTCAACAGGCCAATACATTTATTTTCTTTAACGTAGAGTTGTGTCTACAATCTGGCGCGTAAGAATCGTAAGAAGAACAAGACATCGGTATTCAGAACAGTCGTGTAACCATTGATAACATGCACTCTATATTTAGTTATGCTATTATATCTTCACAGTACTGGTAAATGGACTGGTACATGTATACTACTTAGTTTATTACTATTGTAAATCCACACTGTGTATATCTACACTGTCCAGTAATACTTATAATTATATTGTACATCCAACATTGCCAATCTTGTCATTCTTGATGACGAAAATGTTGTATTAACCTTTTCATTTTACTCTTGTACCACCATGTGTGGAGAAAGACAATAAACAAGTGAAGCGTAGCAATTCTTAGCGATCCGCTAAAATGTTAAGTCTGGTTGCATTGCACATACCACTTGTACCGCTACAGTAGCCTACTTTTAGCTAAATCATTCTGAAACATTGAACATTGAACAGTGTTTCATACAATGGACTAAAAATGGAGGGTCCCTAGAATTTGACTTATAATTAAATAATTGTAGCTACACTAAGTAGTTTAAGGTTCCACTCCAACAAGACGTAGACCACCGTAACACTACCGAAATACTGTCGGGCCAGGAAAACCATAAGCCACTCATATTTAACACATTGTTTCGTTTTAAAGACGATTTAGTTGACCGATTCAATAGCTATATACATTGATATATAGGAATTACAAATCTGAAGAAAGAAGTAATATAAAATATAACTGGTGGTGCGGATTTTTTTACATGGATGTCGCCTAGAAGAACATAAATGATACTAAAGTCAAAGGAACTTCCATTTCCATGAAATGTCTTACTATCCTCTCGGAATATATACTATTTTCTCATGAACATGTCCATGTGAAAAATAAACATAATTGCACTTTCCTAGGCTAGTAATACTCTTTAGAATTTGACGGTTCTGCCACTACAATCACCATTTCAATTATATCGTCATATTTCGGACGCGCGTGTTATCTTGCATGCACGTGCACCTGACGCTTCAGACAAACGGTCCTCCTCGAAGAAGAGCTACAACAATGGCGGCTATACATGCGCAGAAGAATCAATTGTTTCGGGTGGCTCTGCGAGGTCGCGAAACTAGCACGACTGGTTATAATTGAAAAACTTGGGTCGTCTCGTCTTGCCGAACCAAATCGTAGATGATGAGGTGGAGAAAAAGCTGTTGCTTTGTCTGCAGAAGGCGTTAATGAGCACCGCTCGGACGCCAAGGCTGTGAACAAGCCCTTCCTTTTGAAACACGAGACGGGTCCGGTGTCTTCAAACTGCGCTTTGACTTTCCACCCCTCTGGCTTTCACCAGCATCTCTGTGATCTCGCTGAGGCGCGTGGCTTTGCGTGGGGTGAATCTTCACCGAAAGAATAGATACATCCGCCCCGACTTGTAATTTGCCAACACCCCCCTTGCTCATGAGATATAATATTTTGTATAATAAAACCACAACTTGTATCGAGCTTTTTGTCCCGGTGGGTCTTCCATAGAGCTCCAAGAGATACTGTTATTCTCATTATTTGTAAGTGAGCCCCTTTGGGATGATTTTATTTGAATAGAAGACACGCGCCGACTTTTCATTAGGAAATATACTCTTTCCTAAAACATATAGATCATGCTTCATAAGTTCTTCACGTGTATCACAAATGACCAGTTATTTAGAAAGGCTGCAATGGTGGGGCTATAATTTACATGCAGATGGTGATGTATTGGTCTCTGTTCTCGTGAATACTGCTGAAAGAAATATATGTTGAATATTAAAATAAGTAAAATGTACCACTGCGTAAAATACATAGATGAGCTGAAGTTGACTGATGAACTCATTACCCGTGTTGCTTCCATAGTACAATTTACTGCAGACAGACAGATATTTGCATGTATGGGGGCATACCAGAGTTTTTTCCCACTATCAATTAACATATAAATCAGTTTGGTTCGAGAGGCTGCTGATGCAAAACTATTCGTTCAACATACACTAACTTTGCATCCACTTGTAGAAAAAGGTCCAGTTATTTATATACATTGAAATACGGTGTGTGTGGGGTGGGGAGGGAGGGGTGTGTGTGTGTGTGTGTGTGTGTGTGTGTGTGTGTGTGTGTGTGTGTGTGTGTGTGTTTCAATCGGACCAGGAATTAGCTAAATGCAGTCAAAGACAAGCATGAAAATCAACATCAACTGACATGTCTGCACTACGACCGAAAGCGACCGAACAACCTCACATTGCAGATCCATACACACACAGGTTTAGTGATATATTTTTAGATTGCAATTAAACTACATAGAACCCACTTCATTTGGAAGAAAATACCACTCATATCACTTAACATACAAAAACACTATGGCACAGACAGTGGAACATGTGCAAAACGTACTTTTTGTACGCACTATACTGTACGTTGATAATGATAAACTGTGCTATGCCCCCTATTGCTTGCTTTAGTATAGTGCGTTCCGCTTATGTTATTGTCAAGCTCAGTTCGTTGGTTGCTTTCATTGTCACTAGTTCTAATTGCTTGTATAGTTAACCATATCATTCATGTCAGATGCAAGTCGGTGTCTCCTTTATTCGTGGTAAGACAAATCACTATACGACACACACCAAACACAATGTAAAAGACACAGACAATGAAGGAAGAGGAAATGGGAATAAACATAATAAAAAGCAAATATATTAATATTGGCCAGAACAGCCGCAAATGCTCACCGCCATAGTTCGTCACATGCATACACTATTCTACACACTGTTGGGCTATAAATCCGTGTAATGAGCTTAATGACAGATATGCCGCCATTCGTGAGAAAAACTCATAACTTATGACAGTTACAACAAGATATGAAGAAATACGTCGCGAGCCATTAAACTATCATTACAAATATGCCTTGGAAATGGTTTCATTCAATCATTAAACAAGCAGCTGGGTTTTTATGTTGAAAAGAAGTAATTTGTCAATAAAAGAGTGAACGCTTCCGAATCAATGTAAATATATTGTTTGAGTGCATTTCAATATGGAGATAAGTGTTTGCTTTCCTTTTCCACTCTAATATCATACTGAAAATGCATTATAATTGTTGTCCATTTTTATCACACGTTGGTAATCTTTTATCATGATCGTCAATATGTAGGTAGGTCTTTCCGAATTTAAAATAATCATTATGGAAATATTTCTTAACATAATCATACTGGAACTATTTCTTAAATTGTTTTGTACAATTACACGTCGTGCATTGTATACTGCCTGATGCATTAAATAAAACAAACAAAACTGTATCTATATACACATGGTTTATAGCTTACTATCACCGCATAAATGCAATACTAACACCAACAAGTGTTCACAGAAGAAAGAATAAACACATATATCTACACATAAACACGAAATAGCCAGTAGATAACTCGTAGTAGTAGATACAGTGTGTATGTTGCGTGTATGTATATATAAAATAAAATAAAATAGTATGTGATATAAAACTTTGGAAAATAAAGAAATAGCGGAATTCGAAGGAGGAAGTTAGGAATAACTTTGTTATAAATTAATCAATTACTATAGTTCTTCATCACCTGTTCAAGATGTCTTGAAGTAGTTTGTGGAGAAGCTCTATGCCAATAGTAGGTAGGCATATCATTGGATATGCTTATGAATAACTAGGTTAATTCAATGTATGCTAGTATCTAGCCTACACAGTATAACGACCTAATGGTTTTTAAATGCTTGCAGGGAAGTAGCCTAGTTTCATGACAAAAACAGTTTCACAAATGCTCATTATGTATCTCCTTCACATTGGTCACGTGTTCTGATGGTCACGTGTTCATTGAACACGTTTCGGAAGAACTGGACACTTAACAGTACTAGATGTTTTCTATTTACAATACATCAATATCTCACACATGTATACTATTTCAATGGCATCTTATGGCACGACGCGAACCAATTGGAAAATATCAGAGCTTTCAATTATTGACAATAACTGTCAGATATAATTGGATATTAAATATGATCAGTAAAGAAGAAGCGCTAGTTACCGACACTGCACGTAGCTGGGAGAAAGAGTTCGAGGAAGGAGTGTGCTATTCTCGTGAATACGATGACCGGAAGTTCGATGCATGAGGACAATTTTCGAGGAACGCCCCCTATTGTCCGCAGACGACAGAACTGCCCTGGCAACTTGAGAAGTAATTTAGTAAATAGTCATACATATTATTTCGAACTTCTTTTCCAACAAAACATGCCGATATTTTTAGAGTTCACTTTTGGGTGACGGTTCGCATTTAACCTAGAGGCGGGGCGGAAACGTCTGGGTCCGTTCGGGAAACAGTGTTGTGGGGACGGTCAAATAAGGTTAATTTAATTGCGGCCTGTCTTTGTAGTCACGCCATCAGGTATCGGCTTTGGTATTGATGTTCGCAGAGAAATATACCCCACTTCGATGTTTAATCGGTGAAAAAATATGAAAATGGGATGAAAGTCTTGGCTCATGGTACCGGAAATATTGATATATTTAGTGGAAGTGATAAGGCGACATTTTGATATAAGGCGTGGCAATAACTGGACCTTTGCAATTTTACTCATGGGAATGCAGCAGACTATAAAAGTGCTTTTAGGTAAAAAAAAATAGAAAAGAAAAGAAACAACACATATGAAGCATTTTGTCGGCTGAGAACCAGAATGTTCTAAGTCCAGTTTTTGAGAGAAAGCAAAAGAGTTAAGGTTATATAGATAAAGCTCCACACTATAAAGTATAGGATAGAACAATCAGTCATGATACGACTTCGGACCAGACTGTTCTATCTCCAAATGCTATTACAAATGTTGTTATGTAATTAATGAAGAGATATGCAAATAGAACCCTAATTAACTCACATTTGTTTGTGTCAGTGTTAGAAGTAGTGGGAATTAGAATAAGCTGGTTCTCAGCCGACGATTTTGCTTGGTTTTCATCGAGAAAGTTTTTATCCAAGAAACCAAACGGCTCATCAGAATGCCACTGTTTCGCGTTCTGTTGAAATGTTCCCTGTATCTTCACTATTACGCACATTGCGTGTTGTTATTTCAAATGCAGAAGCTATATCGGCTATTTCAGAGTCTAGTCACTTTTGTATTTTCAGCATAAATTAAGTAGCGATAAAGGAGTGTACATACTTAAATCCCACCGTGATCTAATCCAAATGGTACCTAGAATTCGACTAAGCTAGATCGGCAACTTTATGTTTTACACGTTTCGTAGGACGATACTATCCTATATGCATGACAGCATGTATAAGTCAGTATACAATACATCGTACAATATAATGTCTATGTGCACTGATGAAACATACCTAAACTAATGTATCTTTGTCTATAACATATGGTGATTACAATCTCAATTTCTAACTATGAAGTCTGTCTGTGATTGTATTATCTGTTAATATACTTCTTCCATCTATATGTAGGCCTATCTATTTACCTCAGACACAATACTGCACTATAAATAAGGTTTCACTAATATCAATATTTGCATGTCATTCAGTTATATTTGTCCGTGACATTTCTTCAGATTACTTCTCTATTACGCTCAGATATAGTTGTTAAACATTGTCAGACCTTCCCATTCGCGAATATATACAATGTATGGATTCGTATCTAAACAGACCGCACGAAAACCAAAACATCTGCATGTTCTCATTACAAACTGAAGAAAATGTGTGTTTAAATGTCCAAAGTCGATACAATTAATGAGAAAAGCAAATATTAGCACGTGCATTCTATCGATTGTCTTACTATAATAAACAGAGGATGTGATTGTATTTATATATTTATATAATGAGGTGTAGACAGGTGCTTGGTCTACGCGCACTATATAGTTTTTTAAAAATTTTGGTTAGGTCAAAAGAAATAAGAAAATAATTTCTTGTTTTGTTTTTCATTCCATCAAGTATTTACCGAGATAATCTACTAAATAGGGGTGTCAATGCATTTCATGCCAAACTATAGTAATGCTTAAAGTTAGAAACATGTCCGAACAGAAAGTCCATTGGAAGTCACGCCACATATAAAAAGAAAATATTAACACTATGATTTACCGTCCGCTAAATATCAGCTAAGCTGGACGCGGACGTAAAACCCCTAATTAAAAAACAAAACAAAAAACACTATGATTTTCTGTTAATTATAATAAATCATATTCCAATAAGCTGATGTCTTCAGTAGTAAAGTTATAAATATACATATACTTATTATAATATAATTACTATATTTCATATTGATATTCGTGATTGCTTATAAGCCTACTTATCTCACATAGCCTACTAATGTCCTCCCCTCTAAAATATTATTGTTTAAGTGTTATATTAGTATCATACATGTGTAGCTCAATTAATGGAACATAATAAGGGGTAGTTCTCGGTTGAT
Source organism: Lepetodrilus fucensis (assembly GCA_032361325.1). Taxonomy (NCBI): domain Eukaryota; kingdom Metazoa; phylum Mollusca; class Gastropoda; order Lepetellida; family Lepetodrilidae; genus Lepetodrilus; species Lepetodrilus fucensis. The sequence continues at coordinate 11,839 of JAUTBV010148030.1, read as the reverse complement.
GATTAGGATAGGCCTACTATTTTATAATAAAAATTAAATGAAAATGTCCATTAGATCTATACCACTGACTTAAAGAATATGCGCTGCCTGTACCGTAGAATGTATTTATACGGTCACGTGTCAGGACGTATTTTTGGTCTGTTAATATCAGCCGGTGTTCTTAGGTTTGATACAACATTCAGCGCTAGTGATGTTGCGAGTTTACTCCTGATCTAAGCTGATAACCCGTGATATTAGTGAAAAATAGCCTACTGAAAGCAGCTCCAAACCACAATTCCAAATAAACAAAAAAGTAATAAAAGATAATCTGAAAAGGCGTTAAATTAAATTTAGACATAATACGGGAATTATGTTGTTTGTCCACTATTAAGTATATATGTTACAGTCAATGTCTAAAATCAATCAATGTGTAAAATGACTGAAATTCTCTGCGCCAAATATATGCAGTCAGTTTTTCATTTCAGGCATTAAAGAAATTGACTCTGTGAATGAAAATACACTGAACATTTTAGTAATTTTACACATTGCCTGATTTTAGACATTGACTGTAACATATATACATACATAAGCTAGCAACTCTGTAGATTTAGTTAGCACCGTAATGTTTAATGGGTTTAATTTGTTATGAATGCTTCAACAGAACTTCTGCAGAACTAGCATTGTAAGGGACACAACTCTATTTAGGAGGAAATACAAGTTGTATCAATGGTTATTTGAAGCGGTTGTAATATCACTGTGACATCACGGCCATCGCGTCCAAATTTAAGGAATTATTTAATATTTACATTTGGTATGTCAACTAGTACATTACACTAAGTAATTAACCGCCAAATCATGGTTTGTTTGGAGGGGTTTTGCGTTTATTTGTGGGAAAACTCAGTGTAACTGTACACCCAGCAGATAATGGGTACCCGGTATGATGAGATGCACGTGGGAAAAATATCCGTATAGCGCATTCAGCGGAATCTTGGATTGTATACTCCCCAGGAAGTTGAGAAGGTACATTCATTATGGCACACTGAAACATTGACCAGAATGCAGCGGCTTAAAATAGAGTGTTATATTATAGTGGATTAAATGTGTGCCATAAGTATACAATGTACCATATAACCTAGTATGCACACTATCACTTTATAATGAGATGGTTCCTTAGTAGCTAGGCTTATCCTCGGTGAGTTTTGGAGTACACAATACATGTCATAGCATCTCTTTAGAGTGACATCTCTTTAGTATACTTTTCGTAGTATATAGAAAAGTGAAATACATGGGGAAGAAAGCCCTTGCCACGAACTAATAAATCCTCATATAAAATTTAAGCTTGAACACGAACTCGTACTCAAAAGGTTTCCTCGTCTCAGGGTCAGATTTCAGCTTCTAAATCATTCGGTTATTGAATTCAGAGTAAGTACGTATATTTTATTTCATGAAATGTTACGGATATTAGACTTTCAAGAACATGTCTGGACTACCTTGACCACTATGCGAATGAATTCAATTACGGTAAACGTAAAATTAATTATATTTGGTTGGATTTAAGGTATCGTATTAATTAGGTGGTACAATTAGCACAAATCAAATTTTATTTTTTTCCAGATAAGAATTCGTTTAATTACCGCTGGTTATAGCCATTATATTCTTGACAGCAAGTCATTGATATCAATTTCAATATTAGTTTTTCAACAGCATTAATGAAGCAGAAGTCCATTGGCTATTAAATATTCCTTGATAGCTTTGTATAATTTTGCTTGTTTTAGTTATATTAAGAGCTTTTAATGTCTCGCGTAAAATATCAAGCGCATGCACGTGCAAGTAATTACCGGCACGCGTTTGCTCGTGAACAGCCTCCTACATCAACCGGAAGGCGATATTGTCTAAAACAGCAAACACGTACGTCCATCGATAATAGAGTTATGGAAAACAATAGGGTTTGCCGGGGCGATATTTCCTTGATAACTTAGCAACGGATATACCGGCAAGAACTCCGGACCTCGGTAGTTTCCGTAAATGTTTACCATCCAGGAATTTCATATCAATTAGAATATCCGGTCCGGGGTGGTGATAAAAATCATGATATCATTTACAGTCGGTCCATGTTCGCTTTTCAGAGGATCGTTTTCAACCCGTTATGTCAACACCGGGACGCCGTTAAATACGAAACGTCGGCAATCAGACGTTTGGTCAGCTCCGTATATTGGGCCGCGACAATTTGACGTTGCTGGGTAAACACGGGCACATGTCCGGTCACACGCTGATGACGAGTTGTCGCCCTCCGTTAGAAACTAAACGCTAAATGTTAATACGTTATTGATTAATAAATATCCTCGCCCTCCCTCAAAAATAATGTATGCATTTGAAGCTCCCGAGGTAAATTGAAGAAGAAATCAAGACACTTGAATTTGTAAAGCGTCGACGCTTCTCATTGAACCTCGCGGAGGAACACTCGCGCACGTGCGCTCTTCAGCCGCAAGAAGGAAGAAAAGGATGTCTTCCTAACTAAATCTAAGAACTCTCCTGTGAATAGAGACAGACAACACTGCTCTCGTCGGAGTCGATCGAACCGAACTTTGACAGGAGTAATCACATCGCATCGATTCATTTCAATTACGCCCCGAGTACACAAGCGTAAGCGTCGAGTTGTCCGACATTAGAGAAGAAATGCCTGGGCGGATGGATTGTTTCTTAATGGGGGAAAATTAGCCATTATGAATTCTGCACATCCCGTGTAATGCCGCACAAAGAGGATGCTAGTGTCACGTGACGGCAGCCATTAGTGTGGCTCCAAAAAATGGCCAGTGGTGTATTACTAGCGAGTTTTTTTTGTCATGAAATCTATAGGAAATTTGCTCATAATTTCATAAATAATAGACCTGGTGTGTGCTGATGTATGATAATCTTATTAAATAATGAATGACTGATTATCAACCGTGTTAACGGCTTCACCTAAATGAATATCAATGTTACAGAACAAACCATAATTTTCGTTCACCAAGTGAAGTTCCAACTGTAAGAATTTTAATTTATATAGTATTTTTGGCAGTATCCACTTCACTTCACATTTGCTTAATCATATCACATCACTTTTAATCTATTAATTTATCGTGCGTACAACTAATGTTGCAGATATCATTCTTGGTCTGTCAGTATCAGCCGGGGTTCGCAGGATTACTGCAATATTCAGCGCTACGGATGTCCTCTTTCCCTAAACTGACAAGCGGTGATTTAAGTTAAATAATCTTGAAAGCGGCTATTAAGCGCAATTTAAAAACAATATATTAATTAATTAATGCCAATACATACATGTACCAAAAACAGTTTTGACTATACACGATGTGTACTTCGAGGATGATTCTTGAATATGTTTCCTTATAATATTTTCTCAATAATAGTACCATCCATGAGCATGTAGTTATTTTAATAACCTAAAATGTATTTTATGTTATTGAATGGTAATTATATAACGTTATCAAGTATGAAATTATTCACCCCCGAATCCAAGTAAAATATTGATTTCACAATTGTAATTATACAATGTTCTAGCCAGGTGTAAAACAACTATCAGTATTGCAAATGTGTTTGATGGCTATGCTTGATTCGATTTCTCTGTGTGCGATTGAAGCTGGGTTTGTTTTGATATTTTTTTGTCCCAGAAAACAAAGAATTCCTGACAGTCTTCACTGAATTGGACTTTTCCCTTTTAATCTAAACTCCCTTTAATTACCAAAGCTCAATGCATTGATTCCCAAGTTCGTGTACACGTGTACAATACTCAAATCACGCGATAATGTCACTGCTATTGGTGTTTTTAAAGGCCCTCCGTCGTAAATAATTTCTCTGTTAAAATCATTAACCAGCTACACACGACCTTTAACACGTACTAGTCAAGAACCCAGTCGGCATGAAATCTTACATGAATTCTAGCAATATCATTTAAGTGTACTCGCTGGTACATTTTGGTTGATCGAGTAGAATGAATGCTCTCCCTAGCCTTGTTGACCTCCCTACGGGCCGACAGAATGCACCCCCGGGACTCCTTTGAACGGGCGAGGTAGGGGTGCCCAGTGGGTCACAAAATGGCGGCTTAAATTATCTGCGTATTAATTTTAAAACCTAAATTTCATAAGGTTGTAACACTGGCGTTCACAGCTTCCGATTAGACACGCATATTGTGTAAAGTAACCCAATTTTAACCTTGGCCGAACACTTTTTTGAAATGCACGTGTTTTCTTTATGATAATAATATTGTTGATGGTCGTGATTGTTCGGAAATATTAATGTATGTATGCTAATTTTAAGCAGCCCTTCGGTTTCGAAAAGTATTAGATATTAGTTTTCAACTCCAGAAAATAGTTCGTTTTCTGATCTAGTACCATCGTTTTTAATTGTAAATTGAAGATCATGACGTTGTGAAACATAGATATGTATTTCTTTGCATATGCGTTTTATTATCGTGATTTGTATTTTATCTCTAACAAAGTATTTATTAAATTTACTATTAACAATGACTCTAGATAGTCATAATAATAAGGACCACTTGTTTCGTCACTATCCCAAAGTGCTGTTATAATTATATTGCAAATTACGCATGCGAACAATTGAAATTGCTAACGTAAAGCAGTATCAGATACCTGCCATAAGCAGGCCTGATTAAATTGGTGATGAAGTACTAATGATGTTACAACGCAAGTATACCGCTCCATGGAGCATTACCCATAAGACATTAAATCTGTCACTGCACATGCGTAATGACCACACCTGTTTCAGCTCTTTTATTTTCATTTTCATCCATACAATTTTTTACTGACCTTAAAAAACGTCATCCGTAAATGCAAATTCGACATGCGCAATTTCATAGCATTGAACGTCGAGTTTTTTTGTTATATTGGACAAAGTGTAATCGTTTTTAAAAGTTATTAGCGCGTTATAAACTATCACCGTCGTTCGTTTTTATTGCATGATGTAATGCTTATGAAATGTCGTTCGGTCATTTAACGTTATGAACGACTGCGGTTTCAAGACGATCACGTGTTGGAAAACACTCCGGTAGCATTCTAATGGTTTCTTATCGATGTAAAGTCAGTTGGAAAGATTTTAGGAAAATCACTGACAATGTGTGTCGCTAAAACACAGATACAGGTGTGTTATTATTATAATGTAATAGACCAACTCCCCAATGATTGTTTTTCTATATCATTATTTTAATTGTCAGAGATATTCCAAATAAGCATCGTGGTTATCGGGTTTCCAATATTGATTTGGTTACCAAATACAATGACTATATACAGAAACATATACTACTACTACTACCACCACTACTACTACTACTACTACTACTACTACTAATAATAATAATAATAATAATAATTTACTATTACTACTTCTACTACTACTACTACTACTACTAATAATAATAATAATAATAATAAAATATAATTATTATTATTCATTAGGATATTTGTAAAGGACTTTCATAACATGGTGTAGATAATATCTGATTTATTTAGATTAATTTGAGTGGTCACCAATATAGTGTTCATAAAGCACATGACGAAAACCTATGATTTATAGGACAATTTAAACCGTCTGGATTATTAGGCTGGATTTCAATATCTGCACCCTCATATTCACTGGTAGTTTGACGCAATAAACACTGCAAAAGCATGACACTAATTATGCAAACATGTGCAAGTTCGTGCATTTAAGCGAGTAACTTTTGCTCATTATTTTGGCGTTAGGTCCCTGTATTTGACAAGCGAATACATTTTCAGTTGCCCTGTCGAAATTCTTTCTTTTGACTGAATCAACACAAATTTGTTTTCATTATGTTTTGTCAAGTGGTTCTTTAAAGTTTCATATTCGGCATTTTTTTAACAATGCATCATGTAGTTGCTTATTAACCTCAGTGAGAAGTCAAGCTGTCAGAAACTTTGATAGATAACGTTAAATCGAAGGGATGCATAGGGTCGCCCTGCCGTGCACCATCTCCAACCAGACTTACACAATCAAAGGTAATATAATCTTATATTGCGCGAGCGTGAGTGTTCTAATCCACCTGCATGAGATGTGATATCTTCTAAAAATACAAACTTTCCCTTAAGGCTCCCTCTGGAGAAAATTGCGGCCTCACGGACGGGTTGTCTGCCCCTTGCTGCGTTCCTGACAGTCGTTCGGTCAGCCCACAAAGCCCGTGGGGTTTTGTACCCTTCAATCCGCCAGAACAAGAGGTGTTCTCCCATTATTCCGTCACATTTGGAAGTTAATGAAAAGTTTAACCAACGTGAGATATAGATAAGTTAAAACGGAACAGGATCGTCTTGGTTTTTTTTCTCAATAGTATCTGATTTTAGAAAACCGAGATAAGGAATGGGCTCCTTTGTACCATGAATACCTGTTATTAGTGGTCTCTAATTACAGGAACAATACAATTGGTTGTCGATTTATTTTACAAGGAACACGGATTAAAATGAACAATCAAGAACATAATTATCCCCACGCTATTACTAGTAACTACAGTTGCTTCAATACGAAACACTGTTCGATACGTGTCTTCTCTTAATTTTATATTATATATTTTTTTAATATTATTTTTTATTTCAAGTCAAAGAATATTCAATATTAATCATATTTATCAGAATGCGTTCAGGACGAAATGTATAAAGAAGAATTTTGTTTTAATATTTTGGGGTGAATAACATTACGTGAATAAATTCATAATTTCCTGTATTACGAATTATATTTATTAACTGTAATACATCTACAATCACGAGAAATCGTTAATATTCGCATCGTGCTTATTATATTTAAGTTCACTAATATAATATCGACAGTGTTCCTTTGTTATATAGTTCGGATACTATTACATTAAAGTCAGTATATTTTATTAATTTGTTTTTCTTTCTATTCTATACCAATAATGTAATGTACATCACAGATAACACACCGACAGCAGAAACTATATCAAGATATCGCTCAGAATATGACGGTTTGCTTCTAATACAGTTTGATTTCGGCATTTACATGAATTTTATAATTCAGCGTACTTGAATGATTCATTGAAAAAAAAGGACGTAATTTCTTCTTGCAGAAGATCGCGCAGATAAGTGACAATTAGGAGCACTAAAGGTCGGCGGAGTCTCCTATAGCCCATCCCACTCCAAACCTGAAACGATGTCGTGTTCTCCGAGATGAGTCGACATCAAAATCCATTGGAGCAAATATAAATCATTGCATTATTATGACCTCTGGTATTGTTAAGAGCAATTCTCTCGCTGACTAGAATGGGATTTCGAGATGTATTCATTTGCAGATAAAAAGTTATCAAGTTAATGTTCAGGGCACGAGTCATCAACGTTTATGGTATAATGGACAATATTCCGATTTTCGTATGTATTATTTATCAAAATCACCTAACAAGATTCGGCTCTTGAACCTGATGTCTTGTTGGGCGCACGATAGGAATTACTGCGCGTGCTTCATTAAGCAATTTCCTCACGAGTTACAGACTCCGCCATTGTTGCAAATATACGTTCAGATGTCGTGTAGTGATGAAGTGCATGTACACTCTTAGGAAAATGTCTTTCTTTTACAAATCGTCGTCTCCGCGTCTATAGTGGTATGCCATGAAGTACAAACAAACAATCAGTGTTATTCAAGAATAATTTAGAAAGTTTCTACTTATATCCGCGGTAGGTCCAAGAAATCTGTCATTGAAAGTTTCAAAAGATTGGTACATTTGGTATACATATTAATACATTTATAGTTTTGTTGCAGTTCTATTATAGTTATATTATATCTTATGTTAGTTCAGTCCAGTTATATAGGCCTAGTCGGCAAAATCCAGATGACACAAAAGTTGTCAAAACCCAACGTCGCACCTATATCTATACAATGAATAAACCGATGTCGATACAACATCGTGAAATCTACATTGAATCGACGTAGAAACCGCATTGATCAGCGACGTCGTGTGAGGCTGGGTACACGTCTACGTATTGCTTAATAATTAGCTTAATAATTACATTAATTAGCTAATTATAATCGACTTTCTTGATTGGTCTTATATGTAGGATTGTGTGTACTACAACGTATTTCTGAATGTGGCAAACATACAAGACTACTGTAGACACACACACAAAACGGAGTAGTTCTTCACCCAAACCTAAAGCTTATTATTTGTGACCGCATCGCCACCTGTTTTCAAGAAAGGTCGAGCAGTACTCCGCTACAGCAAATAGTCCCTCACGATAAGTCAAGCCACGTGACTGGGATAAACGCATAATAGACATTATTATCTAGACTAACAGCGTCTTCCGAGGTTTTGTGCAAAAACAAATAAATGCGCGCGTTTGTCGGCAGATAACTTGACAAAGACATCACTATCCTGGCGAAGATTACGTTAGAAGATACACAAGTCACGAGATCACTTCACGAGGCCACGCGCCGCACTGTTTATAGACTGAAGACGGGAACTAGCCATATAACGAGTCATTACCGCGACGTTACGACGCCATTCAGCGGCGGCTGTAAATCAAGAATTGACGTTGAAAGGTCTATTACGCTATTAGTAAAAGCTTGTTAAAGCGAGAAGACAAAAGTGAGAAAATCGTGCGAGATATGGTACTGATGCAAGGAATATGACCACGATATTAATAAAGATAACCATCTCGACTGTGCTATCGTGTATGTATACAAACCGTGCAGAGACCTCCGCCGAGCTGAAACCCTGCCCTGCGTCAAGAAATTAAAGGGACAGCATGCCCATTCTTAAAATTAAAATTTATGTTCCTTTCGTAGACAGAACAAAATGCAATGTTTGTAGTAGAGTTTAACTTCTTAAATATCATGCCATTATATAATGAGTGTGCGCATATATAATTGCGCCATAACCATTCTCAAAAGCTTGCTCATTGCGTTATTCATTACTACCCCAGTCAATGGATCAGTGCACTTATTCCTCCTTCTCAACTCCCTGAGATGTGCACAACTCGTTACCATTTCAGGCGCTATTAGCTCCATCTCATCCTACGGGGTACCCATGCACAGTTAGCAAACAATGAACATAATAATGTCACAAACCAACACCAATAAAATTCAATATTTTGTTTGTTTCATTCATTATTTTTTTGTTTTGTTTGTTGTCTTCATGAAATAAGAGGTGCATACATACTGCTAGATGATCTACTTAACATTGAGTGGCCACGCGACGCGTTACTATCTCTTCTATACTTAGCACCCGCTGGGCAATGGCGGCGATCGTAGGTTTGAAGTGAAGTGATTTTGTCCAGCGACTTCCAACGACACTGCGATCAGCTATCGGTAGCACTTGTGTCGGCGACTTGACTTTGATGATTCTCAAAAGTAACTTTTGATGATGGAAATTTGAGAAGTTCGTGTGTAGAAACAAGTGATAACTTATGACCTTCACAAGTCGGCGTTAGCGTCTAGCAGTCGTCATCCTATCTTACTACATCAGCTGAAGTGGGGTGTAATCGTAGTAGTAGTAGTAGTAGTAGTAGTAGTAGTAGTAGTAGTAGTAGTAGTAGTAGTATAAATAGTAGTAGCAGTAGCTCAGAAAGTTTATCCTGGCCCCGAAATTACGAAATGTTTTGAGTACGATTTCATGCTCAAGCTCAAAATTAATATGGGTATTGGTGAACATAACCTTGAGTTGAGCATAAAATCCTACTCAGAAAAGTTTGGCAATATTGGGGCCTAATATTACATTTTAAAATGAATGTACTCTCCATCCCAAGAAAGTCGGTCACTTATGTTGAACTGCCTTTTTTATTGGAAGTAGGTGTTATGCATTTTAGTTTTTATCTGCCCGGAAATTAAAAAAAATTGACAATTCAGCAGATATTTATTTAGCTATACGCTCGTGTCGCACACCCGCTGAGATCGTGCCCTTATTTCGTGTCTCGATACCCCTTCAACATCACTTAGCGATAACGGTACTTGCCCCAACACGTGGTTCAGTTATGATCATGTATCTTTATCTGCAAGAAAACAACGCTATCTCCATACCGGCGAGAACAATAGACGTTTGGTGTGGCTCCATAATAATATACACTTGCTACAAGTTGTTGTCACCCCTAAACTATTTCCTATAACTTGATATGTTTTCTGGAGAGAAAAAAAAGCATACCGTCAGCATTTTCTTTAGATTATCTTTCTTTCGTAAATAAAGTGTTTTTGTAACATTGCGAACCATGCTATCAGTGGATTCGAATTTGGTTCTATAAGTAACGATTGTTCGCTGGATTTTCCAATGGTGCCTAAAATTGTAAGAATTTGTATTTTGAAAATATGCATTACCCATTATATGGCAGAAGTGATTTAAAGATAATAATCTGAGCAGGCCTATGCATTCACCACTTAATCAACTCGTAAGCGTGCATTTCAAGAAGAAAAATAAGAATTGTATGGAGCCGTCTACAAACGTCCGCAGCGAATACTCATTAACCTAAATAACTGAGATTCCTGGCACGATCGCGACATTGGTTTCTTCTACGCGTGTAGAAAGGCAACTTATAACAAATTATTCCAATACATTTTTATTGAACTTCATCTAATTTCATCCAATCCAAATTTGTTTCCAGTTTTTCTAAGGTCACAAAGTGCACTGACATCGTTTTGCAAAAGCCAAATGAAAATGAGCTGCATTTAGCATTGGACGGCTACATCGAGAAGACTGGCATCCTTTGACGCTTGTCACGGTAGCGTTTTCGCAGCATAGTGTTAACAGGAACGTGTTCTGTGTTAACGTATGGTACGTATTGTAGGACGTACTGATAAAGGTGACGTTACCTTCATGTCAAGGAGATACGGAAGCCATGGCCGAATGGAAATGCCGTACAACAAAGTCACAATTACTCATGAAGTAAATATTGAAAGATAAACCAAAGTGTTTAGAAATCAGTACGTGTTGAAAGGTTAATTTGAGAGACACGAGCCACAAATGGGCGCCAATGATCAGTTGAAATCCCCTAGACACGGGCCAGGCTTTGTATACGAACATCGTCAATGTGTTGTATATTAGTCTCGTTTAATCGAGCGAGAAAACCCGAGAAATGAAGCGAACTGGACACAATAGCGGCACGTTAACTAGACGCATCGATTATCAATGTATAAAAGGAAAGAAAACCTCTTTTTCGACCCCGCTATGATCGCGGCTCATATTAACCCTAGTAATACTATTTTATATCTCTTCACAAGCTGACCATAGCAAATCAAACACACTGGGTACTTTCTATAGCAGCAGTCGGTGGAATGACCTCTCGTTTTCCCCCGTTAAAATTCCAAATGAAAAAAAGATGGATGATTAATAATGTTTTCAACTCAGAAAGTTTGTACCTTGTGTGTGATGACGCTTACAGTTAGTGAATTGCACTTAAGAAAACGGGGTAAAACGCCACTGTAGAATTAAATGGAAAGTGCGCAGTCGCATATGAAAACACAGAAAACTGCATTCCTTTATGTCCACAACAATGAAGGATTACCTCAAGATTTGCATCTAACGAAGCGTACTACGAAAATTGAAAAGAAAAAAAGTGAAAGTTGCTTTTGGTTTTACCACATGTGCAATACGGATTTAAATGCAATTACGGTTCTCATGTTAATTTTAAGAATTAATATTAAAATTAGTAACTTTTATCGGCAACTCGGATTTAACGAAATGGTTATTTATATGCAGAAGGCCATTCAACCTAACATCCAGTTAGTGGACATCCCATCAGTATATATATATATATATATATATATATATATATATATATTATTACATTAAAACACATAACAAATTATTTACACGCAATATGCCTTTACATTGTGTTGTGTTAAACAT
>JAUTBV010148019.1:0-10846 GCA_032361325.1 Lepetodrilus fucensis | reverse complement strand
CGCGATGACGTGAACAGCTGGTGAAAAACTGACCGAGCATAGTTTTAAGGGGCGTGGCCTAATCATACTGGATCCGTCTATAGTCATACCAAACATGGAATAAAACAAATGGATTATCCTTATTTTCTTTTTCTTTCTATTTTTTTGGGGGTGGGGGTGGGGGGCGGTTACTTAGACTAGCATAAATGATATATGCATTATATTTTCCAAACATTTCAGCAATTATTTTATGGGTTAGTTAAATGCAAGTCCTTGCCAAATGAATTCAAAACACTAATGGAATTATATAAAACATGAAATCATAGAATATATAATATATATATACGTTTTTTGTGCACTGGATTTCAGGATCATCTGATGCCCCGTGATAAAACAAACATCCCAAGCCACTTCCACTGCCCAGTATATGGCTGCTATTTCCACAAGGACAGATACTTTGCCAACTACAAATTATTGAAGAGGGTAAGCAATATTTGAGCAAGTCATAAACAAATTGTTAACCACCAGAATAATCTTTGAATACTTTTGACCATAAAATTATTCATATTTTCCATATTATATTTAATTATTCATATATTTTCCGTAAAATTATTCATATTATCAAACTTTAAATTATTCATATTTTCCTAACACATTATTCATATATTTTACCGTAAAATTATTCATATTTTGCCACAACATTATTCATGTTTTCTGATGGGTAATCGTAATTTTACCATAAAATTATTCACACTTTACCGTAAAATTATTCATAAAATATTGTTTTATCCTAAAATTATTCATATTTTTCATTTATTACTTTTCATTTTGCAGCATTACAGAGGAATCCATGGAGAAAAGAACTACCTCTGTTCCAAATGTCGGAAGGGTTTCGCACTCGACCATGCGCGGAAGCGCCACGAGTCGTCTTGTGGTGTCATCTTCCACTGCAAGACTTGCAATTGTCCATACACCACGAAGGAAGCCCTGTACATGCACTGCACACGACAGCATCATGAATTGCCAGATGTCGTCAAAGAAGCCATGAAGAAGTTCGCTACAGAAAAACCAAAGCCTAGGTAAAACTGTCTCTGTGTAGCATAATTACACTAATAATTTGAACTCTCTAAGTCTAACAGGTCGAACACATTACATTTACTAAAATAAAAATAATAATTCAAGTAATTTTTGGTACTTGTCATATAAAGAAGTTATATTTCATTTTCAGTCCTCCAAAACAAGTCCCATCTGTGCAAACTGACAATGTTAAACCTGACAGCGTGACACAGCCCTGTGTAATATTTGTGTCACGCATGGAACCAAGAACAGACATCTCTTCAGGAGATCGGAAAATTCTGCCCAAACCTGTGATAAATAGCGTTATTCCCATGACAAAAGTCATTGTAAGACCAGACAAAATATCTGTTGAGAAATTTTCTTTCCCTTCAACGCAAACGGCAGAAATACAGACAGATATTTTTGGTGTGAGTCGGCCATTAGAACAACTACTTATTAAAAATCAATTCGAGAGGATTCCGATATTGAAAAACGTGACGCAAGCGTCAACTGCTACTCAAGTTTCACTCGGAAAATCTCAGCTGTCATTTCCGTCGTCGGTGATGTCGTCTACGGGCATGCAGACAAATCTCAGCGTCCTCCCGAAGAAGAATCGCCATTGCTCCATCGCTGGAACTCAAACATCTGGGGACTACATCCTCAAATCAGCCATGGCGTGTGCGGATATTCCTATTCACAATCACAACGGGGAAAACGAAATCTCGAAAACCCCAAGGTCAAGGTCGCGAAGTTCCAAAAGGCAAAGCATGAAGACATCAGAAGTTCAGACGCGAGAAACATTCCCTCCGAAGAAGAAACGCAGACGTCGTAATTCGAGCCGTCAAACTGGATGCAACACCAACGGAAATGCACCTGAGGTGTCATACGTCACTTCTGCCGCCAACCCCGAACAGATGTTGATCGACATAATGGCATCCGCTTCCACACAGACACTGAAGAGTTACCTTGAGGAATCGGGTCATCACGGCCGACCAGACAGCCAACCGGTACAGAACTCGCAGACGCAAACCAGTCTGTCCACTCTGTTTAATGACATGAGAGAGAGTTTCTTAATCGCGGAAAACGCAACCATCATGACAAGCCTTGGAATAGCTTTTGACGACACGGCAGAACAATCCGCTGTTGGATCACCTCACGGTCCAGCAGTAACCATGGAAACCCAGTGTGAACCCGACTCATCAGAAGCTTCCACGGGTCCATCTGTGGATCCCTCGGGACAAAAAAACAACTATTTACCCGTGGTGGAGTCTCCCAGTTTCCTAGATCTATTAAACGACGTTCCCATCCCTGAACCAGTTTCATCAAATTCAAAGGAAACTTCAACAGCTACAGAGCAAGGACCTCTTCCGAAAGAAGTCAATGGCGCCAATATGTCGAGATATACCTCCGTAGCCGTAGACTTTGGAGTACAGACTTGCTCCTTCCCATTAGAAAACGAGCCCGATTCTCTTTTGAACATTGCCAAATGGAACCCTTGTCTGTCGTCGACGGCTGCGAAGAATATGCACACTCAGACCATGATGCCGAGGTCGTCAGACTTTGGCGTGCAGACGTCAAGGTTGGAGAGTTTGGACTTCCTCGTCGACCCTCCCATGGAGGTCCAAGGTTACATAGAAGGTCAAGGTCAGGGACCCATGCTGTGTGGTGGCGCCGCGACCGACATGCACACACAGACTGCAGACGATCTTCTGGACTTTCTCATGACTAACATGGAAACCCAGACCGACGATCCGTTCACGTACGGACTGGGACCGTCCGACATCCAGACGCAGACCTCGACGGACGACATTTCCATCGACAGCGTTGTCGTGACGACGGAGACACAGACAAACATGCAGTCTCTGGTGCACGACGAGGACGATCTCACTCTGTCCACGGACATGCAGACTCAGACGCAGTTCGCTGTGGCAGAGTTCGCCTCAAATGATTTCACGGATTCGCACACGCAAACTAACTTTGACCTGTTCAGCCTGTGATGTGTGTGGAGGCGTGGGCTGTGGAGGTGCGGACTGCAGCTGAGGACTGAAGCAGCTGTGGAAGTGTGAACTGAAGCTGTGGAGGTGTGAACTGAAGCTGTGGAGGTGTGAACTGAAGCTGTGATGGTGTGAACTGAAGCTGTGGAGGTGTGAACTGAAGCTGTGATGGTTTGAACTGAAGCTGTGGAGGTGTGAACTGAAGCTGTGAAGGTGTGAACTGAAGCTGTGATGGTGTGAACTGGCTGTGGAGGTGTGAACTGAAGCTGTGATGGTGTGAACTGAAGCTGTGATGGTGTGAACTGAAGCTGTGATGGTGCGAACTGAAGCTGTGGAGATGTGAACTGAAGCTGTGATGGTGTTTTCTGCAGCTGGTGGCAGTATAGAGACTGCAACTGTGAAGGTGTAAATGTGGGTGTGTGGAATTGTGGACTGCAGCTGTGATAGTAGGAACTGAAGCTGTGATAGCTGTGATGTGCAGCTGTGATGTGTGGGACATATCACTGTCAATAAACTAGACAAACTCTTACTTGATTTGTTGTGTGTGTGTGTGTGTGTGTGTATTTGTGTGTGCACGTGAGTATCCGGACATAGGGGGAGATAACTCTGAATTGTCGTTATGATGATAGAAGAACTTGGATAGGTCGATATTTTTAGAGCACACTTAACCCCCACACAACACTCCCATGTATAATGCATGCATCATGACCTTTCAAAACAGAGTTCTATATATAGGCAGTGATCCCAGGGCATTTGACGGAGATTAGTGTAGTCATAATGGCCTGGGTTTTCGAGGATGCCTCAACTAACTTTAAAACGTACTTGCCCAAATGATACAAATAACAAAACATGAAATTTCTACTAGCCCGTAGGATATTTAAAGCATTAGGAGAAATAGATTGGGCTGCCGGGTGAGTGAAAACATTTCTTTCTCTGTTATTTTTTAAAATTGGGATTTACATGCCCCATTAGTTTCTAGATACTTTCACTAATATTACGACTTGTCAGTTTTAGAGCAGGAGGAAACTCTCAACATCCGTAGCACTGAATATTGTAGTAAACCTGCAAGCACCAGCTGGTACTGACAGACCAAGGATGATATCTGCATTGCCACTCTACATATAGTGCAATCTATCAATATCGCGTCAGAATTGTAACTTTCACGAACATTAATGCCAGGCACCCCAGGGCAGGATTTATCCTGGAACCTACTGTGCTACATCCCACCCTGCATCCTATATGATCGACCACTGATAGTGGATAACAATACAATATGCATGATAACTTCACAACTAATTATGCATGTTCAGAGCTATGATTGAATCTAATCAAGAAAAAGAAGAAAAGGTTTTATTGTATATGTTTCTTTTTTTATTTCTGGAATAACTGTATATATCAAGGCATCAAAATTCAATTGGCATCAAAACCAATACACAGTTCAAGTAAACATACAACACATTTATAACAATATCATTATATGATAATGACAAACAAAGAAATACTGCACATGGGAATTTGAGCTGGGGAAGGAAATGCAGGCCAGAAAATGCTGAGAGATGTCATCAGTAATTTACACCAAATATATACTACTGTATATCTAATCACCTACCCTACCAGTTAAAGGCATACACTCACGGTTTGTTGGCATATTTCAGGTATTTTACCTGAAAGTATGTACATTTGATTTGTCTACTCAAGTATACTGGGCAACAAGCGACGTTTTCCACATGCCCCACTGGTTTTCATTACTTTCATATTTAATTTTATTTTTGTATTTAAAAAAAGAAAAAGAAAAATTATGAAAACATTGAAAATCAGTGGGACCTGTGGAAAATGTAGCTTGTTGCCCAATATTTTTGTGTAGACGTTCAGGTAAAATGCGTTTGACCATAATAATTGACTCCCTAAAGAATTACAACATACATGTACCTACAGGGTCTTTCTCGCTTCATGCACCATTGAAATATACAGTGCTGCTTTTGTGATGCATTTCTAATGGTGTCCAGTATATTACTAAATTTGGCAATATAGTCTATTAGAGAGAGAGAGATAGGTAGAGAGAGTAAATATAAATAATTAACCCTCAATTAACCCTCTCCATGCTAAAGGCAACCGGAGATGCCCTAAAGAGCACTGCCTGAGCTAAATCCAGCAGGGAGAAGGTTAACCTCCCTGCTGAATAAAATCAAAGTATTCTATTTCTGCATGTGATCAGGCAACTTAAGTCGCCTTCAGCAGGGAGAGGGTTAATATACAATGATCTAGGATATGCACTGGCTGAATGGATCTAAACTACTGGTACACTATTAGTAACTAGTCTAATAATATGTCACAATTTGATTAATATCTCGAGTATTACCTGATTATATATTTCACTATAATGTGAATAATATTTGCACATATTCATTATATCACTATGATACAGTATTGATCCATTGTGGCCATAGTTATTGGATTCGCTGGCCAGATTTTTTCCCGTTTGTTTGGAAAAGTAAAATAATAATTTTTATTATATTCCTCCGACAGTGTACGGTACTGGGCCCGTATTATCGAAAATTATAAGCTAAGAACTTTTTAATGAGAAAAGAAAACCCAGTTAGGCAACTTCTTATAAGTACTTACAAAGTTTCGAGAATACGGGCCCAGGTCTTTAGGAAATGATAATAATAAATGGTAAATAAACAAATCTTATAAACTATCATTGAACATGAACAAAGACTATCAGGCAATGATTGACAAAGTCGAACCCAAATTTGATTGGTTACCGGTATTGATAAAAATGTATTTTTAAAGTCTCTTTTATAACAATTACTGCTATTTTCAAGCAGTACTTTGAACATAATTGTGTACATTCAAATCTGAGTAAATTATGTGTACTTCTGTGTATATCAATTATAAAAAATAATATTGATAAAAGTATGTGGAATTTCTGCTAAATGACTATTCATAATTTCCAATTATTATTGTACACATGTAGTAGGGCCCTAAGATTTTATTTGCAATGATTTGTGCAATGGTGCCCATGTCACTTTAACTATAATCTTAACAATGGGTAACATTTGAGTTAAGGTTACTGTTGGCTATTGCATGTATACAGGAGAAGCCCAAACCGGTATGAATAAAAGATTTTCATGGTTGATACAAACAAAAAATCAATCAATCAATCAATTAATAAAGGACTAAGAACACATCCTTGTATGCTGCCCAGTTCAAACACGACACAAACAATTAGAATACTACAGAATCAGCGGCAGTGATACTTTGCACATTGCAATGTTAAATCACTTTTGTGGTTTGAACATGTTGAGAGAAAAAAACACAGACAAATTTAACAAATACTATTATCATTGGTATTATAGGGTAAAAGATAATTTGTCATTACCTTTGGTAATTTAATATAATATATAGTATATAATATATTGTACATTGCAGACCTGGTTAATTTCTAGCCGACTTGCGCCAGTATTTGGTGACTGGCGTATTTCGGCTGGAGAGAAGTCAGCTTGGTTGTTTGATTTGAACGTCGTATGACATGTTACATGTGCGGGCATCTTTCAAAGTGGCTCACCGCTTTTTGACAAATTGAGAAGTCCAAATGTTATATTGAGGGAGCACTGTATTCAATGCTGTTGTACGACAGTATGCTGTATAATTGAACATCTTACAATCTGCCTTTAACATATCACCATTATCTTCTAGGAAGTAGTAAGCAAATAGATGAAATTAACCCTATACTTGCTGGCATCCATTAAAAGTGCCCATTTCTAGTTTACGGAGCAATTATTCTTTCTTGTCTTTAATAATCCATCTGGAAGAGGGTTAAACAAGAAGAAACGTGTGTAGATATAATAATTAGCCACTTTTTCTCTTCATTAATCCCGCTTGGATAGGGTTAATGAAGTAGAAAAGCGTGTAGATGCATAATTAACCACATTTTCATTGGCACCACTATTCAGTTTAACAATACATGTACATTGAATTTATTTTTAAAATGCAAAATTATAGCTATATTAACATCATGATACTTATGTTCAGTATTACATAATATATATCATAGAACAAAGTTATAGTTTCAACACATGATCAAGACAGATGACAAAGAAACTCTTTCATTCTAGCTATTTACACCAATGATGCAATAATTCAAATATTTGCATAATTTTTGTTTAGTTTAGTTTAAACATAATTTTTGTCAATATGTATACCATGGTGACAATGACGTTTACATTATCATTTCACAATTTATTAAAATGTCCACCTTTTCATTTTAATTACTTGATTCACATTATTTAAACAAAAAGTATAATAGGTAAATACAATGACACAAACAATTTTTGATTGGTAAATGTTGATATTTTGGAGCATTATTAGGACTGTATTATGGAATATATAACATGCATATTGATGTCCTGAAAAACAGGATCAAATAAATATATAATAATCAAAAATTAAAATAGCAATAACCATTATAACAATAGCCATAATGTGTATAAAACGCTAGAAGGATTCAGAAAGAAAAAGTGATCAAGGGCAATATTGGACTGACAAGCAGTGTTGCCATGACTGAATTATCTTTAGATTTATCAGTCCACATCTGATGCTGTTAGCTGCCTGGATAGAACTGATAAATTATCTTGAGTAAGGTCACTATGTGGTTATTTCATAATGTCTACCATACTAGGCATACTGAACTACAGCTTGTAAAGAAAGTCTGCGTTATTTGGCACTTTCTGGTTGGTCTAATGGCAATGTGCAACAATTATTGACCGTTAGTAATGTGCAACAACTGATAGCTCATAATGTGCAATAATTACTGATACAGTAGCTGGTAATGTGCAATAATTACTGATATCTGACAATGTGCAATAATTACTGATAGCTGGTAACTGATAACTGGTAGCTGGTAACTGATAACTGGTAATGTGCAATAATTACTGATAGCTGGTAATGTGCAATAATTATTGATAGCTGGTAATGTGCAATAATTACTGATAGCTGGTAATGTGCAATCATTACTGATAGCTGCTATAAATGTGCACTAATTACTTATACTTAGAAATGTGCAACATTTACTGATTGCTACTTACAGTGAGTGAATATGGAGTTTAACGTCGCTGCGGGAATAGTTATCACAGACTAATATAATTATATTATATTACTTCTAAGGCAGTTAGTCATACAACAAGGCAACTTCACTGAAAATAGCCAGGCAACTATTTCTGTACAATAATTTTTCAACTGGACAAAAACTGACCAATACAAAACATGAATTTCCAATAAATCAGTTAACATATGGACAATTGTGGTAAAAATAGCTAAAAGTGGTTTAAGACACGTTTATTGCAGATGCGTTCCAGCTTTGTGTGTCACATAGCACCTGGAATCTGGTCAGCAGTCAGAGAATCCGAAAGTTGGACAACGGAACGGCTATTCTTTGTCCAGAGACTCCTGGAAGATTGTGCTCGGACTTCTTAGACTGGACGGACTGCGTGGAATCTCCGACGCCACCGCGACTGTCTGTGCGGTGCACACCTATTGCTGATATCACCGGACCCTTGGAAGATTTGCTCCCAGCGCTTGCCAGGTGCATTTTCGTCGCTCTCAAGAAACTGGACGATTCCTGCCGTTCTCTGAGAATCTGTCCGAAATACCTCTGGGAAGTTTCCTCTAGCGGCATAATCCGGAGTCTCTCCAGATCGAGGTTCGTGATTTCGATTGCGGACTTCACTTTCATCTCACTGGGGGAAGTGTCTCCGACGATGGTCATCTTGGCTTGATGACGTTGACTGGCCCGCACGAGGTCTTCTTTCATCCGTTGTTGAGGAGTCACCTTCTCCAAGGGGCGTAGATTGTCCAGTTTGCAGGCGGGATTGATGATGAGGGTACTGTGAACACCAAGAGCCCGATTACTGGAAGTTGAGCTGCTTTTCTGGGGAGGAATACCCCTGACAATACTGACGGAATGCATCTTACTCAGATCTTCGTGGCTCATCCGAATCTGTGAGTCCTTTTTCATTTCCTGGTCAAGTTCGTTAAGCCGAGATGGGATGTTCTCTGAGTACAGATCACTGGCAGATTTTAATAAGCATCCAAACGGTGATGACGTTGAAGGTGTGGTTTTACCTTCGGAGTTGGATTGGTCGACGTCCGTTTCTGTTTCATCCTCCATGTTTCTTTTCTTAAAATCCATTTTCAGCTGCTTCCTTATCTCTTTATGCAAATATCTCATTTTCAACGAGTGACTGACGCGTTCTGGTCTTTTGTGCTGCACTGTGTACCAGTCGCGTTCTTCTTTGCAGAACTTGTGTAATCTGTATTGTCCGTTGTTCGGGATGTACCTGTATGTGACAGACTCAACATTGGCTTTCCACAAGTGCTTACTATGATTTGGATTTTTCATAATATCAACATCATCTTTGATACACAGTATCCCGCTCGATTTCTCTTCCTTGATAGAAGCGCTGCTCTTTTTCGGTTTCTTCTTGGTCTCATAATAATTCGCATAAGGTACGACATTTTTCCAACCAGTGACTGCCTCATCCCAATCATCCGAGAACACATCATGATGTAGCTCTTGGTAAATGGAACAGTTTTTATCCTCGCTAAAATCTAACAACTCATACAACAAGTCGTCTTCTGGACGGTTTTCCTCATCAATGCTGGGGACGACGCAATTCGCGAAATGTTGCACTTTGCAGGACACATTATCCTCATCGTCCTCTGTTCCTTCAAAATCTTTGCAAAGCCACAACTTATCAACCTCTACCGCAGCTTTGGTAGGTTCCTCTTGGTGATCTCCGATTGGTGAATATTCCGAATTCTCAGAAACGGTCGAATGATGGGAATGGATGGCATCATCATGATAATTGATTGAGCTTTCCTCGTCTTTATTGTGTTCGCGTTCTGAACATGAGCTCCCATCCGAAATGGATTCCCGGCATGACATCATATATCATGGAAACAACACAACATTTCTATCTCAATAGTGCCATACAGCTTTCCGATTCCTTGTGATATCTGAAAGTGAAAGCATGACAACATGTATAGTTATTGCAAGATAATACTAAAAATTTAATATGAAAAACAGACCGATTTTGACAAGCATTATTGACTCACACGATAATTAGTGTGTGTGTGTGTGTGTGTGAGAGAGAGAGAGAGAGAGAGAGAGGGAGGGGAGAGAGAGAGAGAGAGGGGGAGGGGAGAGAGAGAGAGAGAGGAAGAAAGAGAAGATAGATTAATAGGAACTACATTCTGAGTATTTCGAGATTGTTTCACTTGTATCCGGGTGTGATATAAGATGCTCCTATTGGTCTTGGCCAGCAGGGTTACCCCTTTGGCTCATTCGGTAGAAAAGTATGCAGCGGATCCAAATGCTCTGGGTTAATCACTATGTGTGGCATAAAGACACGGGGCAGAACGCAATCCAGCTAGAAATGGATTCACTAACCAGTATACTTCATGTCTCCAAGCTTGGAAGGAACATGTTGTTTTCACAGAGTATTTTTATGAAATCTGTCAGTCATAGAGTTAACAGTCGACGTGATCTCGCAGCTATTTTTAGAATTTGCTATATATGCAAGAATCCAAGATGTCATAGGTTGACAATTTGTTGACTGACGGGTTTCATAAAAATACTATATGAAAACAATGTGTTCTTTCCAAAATAAGCATGGATACATGAAGTATACTGGTGACAAGGATTTTCGAGCGCGTACGTGACTAACGCTGCTCACCTGACGAAACTTGTTGTTATTTCCATGTTGAAGCTGAACATCAATACATACTAGAAACAGTATTTTTAGTTTTTCTACAAC
>JAUTBV010148008.1:0-10847 GCA_032361325.1 Lepetodrilus fucensis | reverse complement strand
AACCAGACAAATTATCCACATAAAATTATGTGTTTCCAACATTTCAACCAATAACTGGCTTGCAAATTTACATTTTCATGGCTCAATCGACTGGTGTGCGACTAGTTCCAATACATTGGTAGAGTATTACCTCTAGACCACCGCGCTTCAACAGAGCCACTTCCAAGATTACGATACTTTGCACTTTCTATCTCCAAATTGGTGCAAAACGACCCCATTCCATAGTACCCCAATTTCCACGTGTATTAAAACGCTATTTTACCCTTCCTAAAGAATGAGGCCTCTGGGATAAATTTGATGTCAGACACTGCCTCCAGCTAACATTGATTTGTGAACTCTGTAGGCATGTTTCATCCTAAAAGAATATTGTCAGCATTTGCCACAAGTTTGGCACCAAACGTGTTTGGCTCATGTTCTGGTGTGGATTTCAGTGCTATATAAATATCACTATTGTTATTCTTAATATTGCCCATCATAAACAAAATAATGAAGATTGCTGCCTCTATACTGGCCACACATTTCTTTTCTACCAATTATTACCTCACAACACCAACATTAATCTTCAAATGTAAACATGTTTATTTTCAAGAGTATGCATAATTAAATAATACAACATGACAACAGGCAATAGGAAACAAATTTTCAAGGATTTAATTGCTTGGTCAACATGTAACGCAAACTCCATAAACATTCAAAACTCAGAGAGGGTCACTCGGAGAAAGAGGAACACAACCACAGTGATTCGTGATCGCCCGTTTGATGAATTGATAGCATTCGTGAATGAAATTCAATATATTAACTGTTTGATTATTTACAGTCAATTTGCACTCGTAATGGTCCTCTTTCCATTCTAGCTTGTCGGGGTGGATACCCACTGGTCCAATGACGGGATGATGGCATGCATGAGAGGTAACATGGTATGAGTGATTTCTTGTTGTACATCGCCGCGGGAATATGCGACGACAACGTGGTATGAGAATGACTGCTGGGGTGCGTTCAAGCTAGAATACGTATCGATACGTATTGCTACAGAAGCCGTTCAGCCAGCACGCGTAGCAATACGTATTAATACTTTTCACTACGGGTCTGGATGCCGTGAAGCCGTTCAACGAGCAATACATGTAGTAACAAGTATTGTATTCATGTAGTCTAGCTTGAACACACCTCAGGTGTCGAGAAATCGTTACATGGAACAGCTGTGAAATAACAGTAGGAGGTCGTACACAACCATATTCGGTCATCATCTATACAATTTATTAGTGGAAACAAATACTTTAATTAACATAATGCAGCATAACCAAAATAGTTCCTAGAAATACAAAAGAGAAAGCATTGTGTATGAATAAGTATTGAAATACAAATGAATTAGGTTTACCATTATTCAATCTAATTAAAATTAGATACAAAAGTATCCCTCCAAATATATACCTAATTGCGTTCAACAACGTTGTTGATTTGTTGAGCATATGTTAGTATATATTTGGAGCAATACTTTCGTATCTAATATTAATTAGATTGACCATTATTCCCATTATACTACAATTTATCAATTTTCCACACACTATTTATCAGATTAAAGGAGTGTTGGCCTAGATAGCTTCACAACTGTAGCCTTTTCAGTCATCTCCAAAACACTGCAAACTTATTCCTATACTCTCTTCCAAATAGTATACTTTCATAAACCAACAGCAATTTAGCCCTATTAATTTATTTCCTGTGCCTATTTGAGACTGCTTATATGAAGTTGTGCTTATATGTGTCACATTTATTGCAATATTGATCAACTAAATCACCAACAAGAAATAAAAATGTGATTGGAAGATCTGGATAAGTGAAAAATAGAGAAGAAAAAAACAAAAACTAAATGATTACATTGAATTGATAAGAATAGATTTATCAGCAATTTATCAAAACTATTATCATTTCAATAATGATGACCAGTATTTGAATGAATGAACGAATTATTGTTTTACGTCACAGCTGGAATCTTTCACTCATAGGTGATGACTATTTGAACTAGTAATACTAATATAAGGTTTCATTTAACAATTGTCACAAATTCTATTATCTGCATAACAATGTTTTACTTCCAAGTACATGTAGACAAAAGATTGGAATAAATATTTCACGGCCATTATATAATATTGATTGAAGTTTACCTGTAATAAGCACAGGCACTGCTCTTTAGGGCATCTGCAGTTGCCTCCAGCATGGAGAAGGTTAAGTGTGTGCGTGAGTGTGCGAGTGAATGATGATTGATGGAGCAAGAGAGTTAAGATATTCTTTAAAACTTGCCTTATTTAACAACCATTTTAATTATGAGAACAAGAAAAATAGATGATTTAGGAAACATCTACAAAATTAAAGTAACCAAATTCATCAAAACCAAAACGGACCAAGTAGTGCACACGCAACATTAGCACAGAAATGTAATGCAGAGAAAAAAACAAAGGCACATTCTGATTATAACTTACAACCACGGCAAATATATTTAAGTTACAAATTCAATAGAAAAATCATAACATTGTGCGAATTATTCCATATATGAAGAAACACACAATTTATACTAATACCATCACTAACAGCAAGTCAGGTTTTTGTGGGATTAATTACAAAAACAATTCATTTAGGCATATCTATGCTAGATTTCTCAGAACAAACATGTCACTAAAAAATGTGTTTACACAACAATTTGCACTGCTAACAAAATGTTAACTCAAAACTGCATTTCAATAATAATTTTTTTTATTTTTATGATTATCTCAGCCATGTTTCTAGTTCAATTTGAGATATCGTGGCCTGGTTGCCTATCGCAGTGAGATGGTCTAACATAGCTGCAGGAAATGCCATTAGTATTTGAAAATCATTGTAAAATGGAATTAAATATAAACTACTCTCGCTTTTCCGTGAAACATGAACCAGTTCTAAGCAACGGTATGATCGACAGACACACTCAGTGATGAACGTCTAATGACTTGACTGATGTACTCTTTTTAAAATCGGCATCATCAGACGATGCATCCTTTCGGACAATGCTGTGTGCGACCTCGGAACAAATCGCTACACGCACACTTGTATACGCACGGCAGCAACTCTCACACATCTATTCCAGCAGAACCAATCAGAATTACTTTCACTTGCACTAATACTAGTATTGTACAAAACATAATAGTACAAACTCTATACAAAGGTACATATTCCATATATACATATACAATCAGCGATTGATGTTGCCATTCATATTTGACATAGGCGCAAATGATAGAACAGCAATGCTGGCCCTTCTATCCATATTGATTCCCACTTCCTCAAATGAACAAGTAAGTCAACATAACATTCAACAATTATACGTGCAACAGCTATAGAAACGGTACAAAATACTGGTGAAATCATTTTGAAAGCAGCTCGATCCAGCGTTACAAGAAACAGTCGTACTGTACTGTAGTCTTGGCCCAAAATGAGTCCGTGCACCATGCTTTTGCTACAGCATGAAATTACATATACCTAGATTTACGACAGGACTATAGGCACAACCCTTTAGTGGAACACAGGCCTGCTCCTTTCTAGCTGTTCTGTCTGTACTTTCTGTCCGACACATACACGGTTACACCGTGCAGTGTTGATCCTTGGTAACCTGTGCATGCGTCGGACAAAAAGTACAGACAGAACAGCTAGAAAGGAGCATCCCTCTAGTCTCTATGCAAGTGGCAACAATGGTCATCAAGTATTAAACTGAACATGCAGAAGATTATGCACAACTGTAACTGTCCGTTATGTCATTAAAGTATCTCAATACCAGTGGTGCGTTCAAAGACACAAGGGCTGAGCAAGTCGCTTAGCTAAACAAGTTCCCTGTCCTATCTACTGTTCATGCAAGTCTCGAGACAGTGGCTAGTTTAGTAAGCCACTTGCGTCTTTGAACGCACCCCAGGTCTGCATTTCACAAAAGGGTTGTATTATAGCATAGTCTGGGTGACAAATACAGAGCGTGTGTCATATGCTATTACCGTAGGAGGAAGTGACGTTAACCTCCAATTATGCTCGGACTACCTGTACAACCCTATCACGAAACGCAGGCCAGATCTTTCACAATTACAGACACCTGAGGCCTGTTCAGGACAGGAAGGCGAGTTTAAGCGAGTTAACGCGCGACCCTGCCTCCTGAACGATTTTGATTGGCGAATTATCGTGCGATTCGCGAACTGAGAGCGTGAGTGCTCTGGAGCTACATCGCGTCTGGCGCATTTAGTTATTTATCTCCGAAATGCAGACGAGACGATATCATGTCCCGCAGATCTTAGTTGATCGCTTAAAGCATGGACTACACTAGCGAAGATGATTTTATGCAGATTAATAACACAGTAGTTTATTACTAAAATCTCGATAAATCTGTTCATATTTCCCGCCTTAGATTTCCCGCCAGTCGTTCAGGAGGCTACACGCGTGCACACGCGTAAACTCGGTCTCGCTTTCCTGAACAGGCCTCTACTTCACCTCGAGAGATCACAAAGGTTTGATTTTTTAAATAACAAGTTTCGTAACCTCTAGATTTAATAGAACTTTCGATTGATTTCCAGAATTCTCTTAAACTTACAAACATCATGTTGAAGGCAGCTTCATAGTGTTATTATGAATAACATTAAGAATACCGAATTAATTCTCAATTATGATGTAGAATCAACCATGTATTTCGATATACAGTGATATATTAATTTAGCTTTCTAATATTGTCCTGTAAAGTTTCAATTACATCCACTGAAAACTCGTGAAAATATCCAAATATACATTCAAAGGTACTGCATGATCTTAATTGTTAAAAAAAAATCACACCGAAGAATGGAAATCCAAGAAACATTCAACACTGGCGAAATTATGGAAAAGCACAGACAGACAAGTATTCCCCACCCCACTTGCAAGGTGCATTAACATTTCCAACAGTACATAGGTTATCACAATGGTGATGGGAGCCATACACACACAAATCTCGCTATCAACAGTATACATCTTCAACTACCTCTAGGTATCCATCATTATTCAACATACAAATCAACATATTTCAATGTTATATTATTACATGTAGTCACAGACACTTTGACTTGGAAACAACATCATATGGCGGGCCATAACAAACTATAGGTCAGATTCATGTACATGCATACATACCCTTGATTCAGAATAACATGTCAACCAATTAATCTACAGGGCGAGAATTGATCTGTTGCTTAACCCTCTCCCTGCTGGATTAGACACAGATACTGCTCTTTAGGGCATCTCTGGTTGCCTCCAGCATGGACAGGGTTAAAGTTCCGCAACAGGAACCTTTCACCCATACAAGACAAGACACATACAAGATCTGTTCTCAGCATGTGTAATAAATTCAAAGTTGCATTTTAAGCAGAAATATTTATGGTACACAAAAAAAGTTGCTTTGTAATTTGCTTTACTGGAATGAGTGAATAAATTATTGTTTTAAGCCACAGCATGAATCTTTCACCCATACGTGACAAATACTATTATTGTACAGATAGTTTTAAATTATCTGGGTTTTTTTAAATTAATTAAAGATTAATCAAAGATTACGGCTCCATAGAGCACGTGAATTATTATCTTACATTGCAGTGGGAATACTTCCCCACATATGCAACGAATCGGCGCCAAATAAATCTCCAGATCGAGAAGAAACAAGAATGACTTGTTGCGCATGTTTTGCTTAAGAAAGTAACCGTATGAAATGTATTCTCACCAAGGCTCTCCTATAAGAAATGGCGTAACTTTTAAAGTAACCGTAACGGTCTTCATCAATGGTGTAGTCTGTAACTAAGGTTAAGAGTTGAGGTCACCTCACAGTTACGCTGCTTCCTGCAGGAGTGCCCAGAAACGTACTTCAGCTGTCACAATCGGCAATACCGATTTACATGTATTGTCCATATATACAATGTCCATCTAGTTCATGGGAGGACGCCAGGCGGCAGTAGACTCTTCGGACTGACAATGGACAATTGGTTTCAGGGTTTCACACATCATCCCGCGCAAGTCTTTAGCGTCACTCAGACCATGTACACAGTAAAATGTATAAAATACGCTACATCGTCAGCTACCATTATTCCTTCCGGGCTCGTCTTCTCGGGGATTTCCTGAGAGAAAACAATAAAATAAAATAAATTAAATCAATACAACCACTTTTCATTTTGGATTATATTATCTTCACCTTTCATTTAGACAGAAATGGTGAGTGAGTGAATATGGAGTTTAACGTTGCTGCAGGAATCTTTCACCCATTTGCAACGAAGACAGAAATGGAATAAAAAGAATGACACATAAAGCTATGTATAAACTCCAACATCAACATACCAAATTAGAAACTTTAATTGCTTAGCAATTGTTCCCGACGATTCATGCTTTATAGATTTGAAAATGTTGAACATTCTAACTAACCGGAAAATCTACCATGGGTCTGAACAAATTCTTGAATATTTAACTATACATTCGCTAAAAATGTATACCAGTAACCCATTTAACTCTCTCCATAAAGAGCAGTGCCTGAATCAAGTACGACATCAAAACCTGAACAGGGAGAGGGTTAATATATATAAAAATAAAAATAAACCAGATCTAATGTATGAGGAAAAACAGAATCATGCCGAAGCCTACAATTAGTACTACACATGATTGAATTAGTATGTAACAAGTTTCACTTAGTTACTTGTGTGCTACACTTACCAGGGATAATAACTAACTTTAAAACGTACTCGCTCAAATGTTTACAAAAGACATGAATTCTTACTTGCCCTACTTAGGATACCTTTAGCATTGGGAGAAATGGCCGGGGCGAGTGTTAATTGTGAACACTGCTTACCTAGTGCTAGCTTTTGTTTCTTTCTCATCATCTTCATCTGCATCATCACCTGCATCATCACCTGCATCATCACCTGCATCATCACCTGCATCATCAGCATCAGCTTCCTTCTGTAACATAGCCATACATTTATATATAGGTAATTTTATAATCAGTACTTTAAATTATTTTGGGGTTGATAGTTTTTCTTCTCGTGTTCAATAGCTAGAGAATATTCGACCCATACAACATAAACATAGCTCCCTATCCAAGGAAATCCATTACCCGAGTGAGTGAGTGAGTGAGTGAATATGGAGTTTAACGTCGCTGCAGGAATTTGTCACCCATTTGTGACAAATCTATTACCTACCCACCTACATTGTATCTATGGACAGAATGTGTCGCTACAAGAATCCTACATCCTGTCCTACGCCTACCACAAACATCCACACTGCATATCCCACCACCCACATCCTTCCTAATAATAACTCCCACATCAACCACCCACATCCTTCCTAATAATAACTCCCACATCAACCACCCACATCCTTCCTAACTCCTACATCAACCACCCACATCCTTCCTCTCCTACATCAACCAACCACATCCTTCCTAACTCCTACACCAACCAACCACATCCTTCCTAACTCCTACACCAACCAACCACATCCTTCCTAACTCCTACATCAACCACCCACATCCTTCCTAACTCCTACATCAACCAACCACATCCTTCCTAACTTCTACCTCAACCAACCACATCCTTCTTAACTTCTACCTCAACCAACCACATCCTTCTTAACTCGTACATCAACCAACCACATCCTTCCTAACTCCTACACCAACCAACCACATCCTTCCTAACTCTTACACCAAACCACCTACATCATTCCTAACTCCTACACCAACCAACCACATCCTGCCTGCCTACGATACACAAACCACCCACCAGCCCAACAACCCTACCCACCCAAACCTGGCCCTCCAACACTACCTACCCAACTCCTACCTAAATCACCCACATCCTGCATATCCCAACCATCCACATAATTCCTAACACTAACCCTACCAACCCACATCATTCCTAATATTAACACCACCCACCCACATCATTCTTAACACTAACCCCACCCACCCACATCATTCCTAATATTAACACCACCCACATCCAACCATCCAGATCATTCCTAACACCAACAACATCCTGCCCAGCTCTGACCCCACCCACCCACATCCTGCCTGACGCCCACCCCAACCACCCACATTCTCAGACACTGCCCAGGTATAGGGCTGCACAGTGCCAGCAATGGTAACTCTCATCATAACAGTGCAAGTCAACGTACAGCAGCAGCAGCAGCAGCATTCAGATCAGACTTGGAGGACTTGGGCTTGGCTTTGGCATCACCCCCAGCAGAGACCGCTTCCCCGGCTTTGTCATCGTCCTTTACCTCATCGTCCTTTACCTCATCGTCCTTTACCTCATCGTCGGGCGTCGCCTCGTCGGTTTTCTTTCTATGAGCATCAATATCCTCAGGCTGCCGTGCAATGAATGAATGGATAATTAGAAATAAATAATTAAAATATCCTATAAGAATTGGAAGAAACAGTATATGGCAAATAAGGATGAAATATTGCAATGTATTTCAAATATTGCAAGTAATGCACCTGCAATATGGCAAATAATACGCATCGATAAATGGAAATAGATCCTGCTCCTCGTGCATTAATTATCTAAAACATATTGCATTTATTTGATTGAATTAGTGCATTACATCGCAGGGGGGATATTTCAGCCACACACAACGAATACAGATTGAATGAAGAAAATACCTGATATGTAAAAAGCTAATAAATTTTAACAGCATTTACACGGTTATAATCGCCTGAAATATGAACGTTTCCTGGATATTTTTCTTAATATGTACATCACGTATTATAAAAACACACCGTTTGTTTTGCCCAATGATGTATTTTTGACATTTTGAAGCAATATTTTTGTACATCGTGTAAAAAACATAAAATGCTGTAGAGATTGGTGGACATTATTGCTGACGAACAAAAAGAAAACAAGTGACTTATTGTTTAGTCACGTGATCAAACCCCTGATATGTCATTTTGCAAATTTAGCAAATTTAGCAAATTTAGCAAATTTTGAAGATAACTGGTGTTAATTTGAAATAAAATATAATTAATGCCCCAATTATCATCTGGTAATTACTGGTAATTAGTAGGTGTTCTTTATTTAAAATATGCCATAATCCAAATCAATCACCAACGAGGAAGCGCTACAGCGGGTGGTAGGCGATAATAGGCCTGTAACCAGTACCCATGCAAATTTGTTTCTCTATATGTATGAATAGATACTGATATTATCCAACTTGTAGACAAATAAAAAACAGTGAAAACACAAAAGTTTGTACATATCACAACAGCAATATTTTCTTCTATAAAAGGTTCTAGTCCAATAGTTCTCGTTATTTGTTGTTGGTGTTGGTGTTGGTGTTTATAGCAACTTTGGAGATTATTTCAGTCATATGACAGCTTATCAGTTTACAGCAGGAAAACTGCAGCGTGTAGTTTCGCAAGCAGGGATAATAACCGGGGGCTGTGTTTCACGAAAGTGGTGTATATTTACGCCGGACGTAAATGACGTAATATATTCAACGTAAATGACGTAATACAAGCAAATCCGCATCATTTACGTCCGGCGTAAATATACATCCCTTTCATGAAATGCACCCCTGTTTACTATATCAACTCAAAATACAGATATTCCATAATTTAAACATAATTGACAACATATATCTACTACTCAGCCCTATGAGCACGTTCAAATACATATTAGACAATAACAAACAATGCATGCAAGTAGGAGCTCAAGAAGAAGACATTGATTATTATACCTTAAAGTATGTACATTCGATTTGTTTACTGATATATGTTAGACAATAGGCTACATTTTCCGCACGTTAATATTTATTTTTCTTCTTCCACGTTTTGATAAATTAACAAAATACAAAAATATAGAAAACCAATTGGACATACAGAAAATAGCCCAATAATATTCATGCAGACAAATGTACACACATTCAGGTAAAATATGTTTGACCACAAAAAAAAAGGCTTTACATAGAATCGAGAAAGTGACTCTAAACTCCCAAAAAAATTACACTTTTAAAAAAATCAAAAAAATCAAAATGGGTATGTCAACAAAAGAAAAGCGAGTATTACCTTGATAGGACCAGATTTTGGGCACAAACAAATAGACAGGAGTATTATAGGGAGAAGAAGGACAACGACGTATACGGCCCACAGCCAGGGGCGCTCGTCAGCCGCTGTCTTCACAGTGTTCCACAAGCCCTGCATAATGCCACAAAATAACATCCAAGAATACAACACAAAACATGCACAACGCAAGCAAAGGCTCAGCTTTACCCTGACCGACCCAACCAACGATGCTCATCTCAAAGAACTGGCAAACTATTAAATTCACGCATGTACGATTTAAGAAAGCAAGATTTCCCCGTTCCGTTCTTGCGCACAACATTTGTTCGGGGAGGTCAAGAGTCAAAGTGTGAGCCTGTGCCCGACGACAACAACAACCTAAACCGTGCAACATGGAGGTCTTACACGGTTCTTACCTTGGACACGCAGCAATAAGCTATAACTAGGACTAAGGGCAGGACTATGACTACTATAAACACTGCCCATAGCCACGGACGCTCATTGGTCATCTTTTTTATA
Organism: Lepetodrilus fucensis; assembly: GCA_032361325.1. Lineage (NCBI taxonomy): Eukaryota > Metazoa > Mollusca > Gastropoda > Lepetellida > Lepetodrilidae > Lepetodrilus > Lepetodrilus fucensis. The sequence goes on along the minus strand of JAUTBV010148008.1, from coordinate 268 downwards.
CTGTCTACTATGCCATGCTGAAATTAAACGTAGCAGTAGTTTTAACATTTTGTCGTATTATAAACTTGTGTGTTCTCGAGTACATTATAATCTCTTCAAATTACTTCTATCAGTGAGAGTGAATATGGAGTTTAACGCGGAATCTTTCACTCATTTGCAACAATAATCCTATCAGTGATCAGCATCGGCTAGTACTGACAAGACCAAGGATGATAACTGCATTGCCACTCTATAGTCAGTGCATCCTATCAATATCGCGTCAGAAAGG
>JAUTBV010147997.1:0-10848 GCA_032361325.1 Lepetodrilus fucensis | reverse complement strand
ACTGTGTTTATTTCATGGATTAAATGTTCAATGTACAGGTAAGAACAACAATTTGAAGTTTAGTTTTGTATATTTCATGAAATATGCGATCTATGCTTATCGGTCCGGAAACTGAGTATCGGAGGATAATATAAGTACCGTATAACATCTGAATACTGTAATGTTGGCACAAATCTCTGTAGCTGTTTCACTTGGGCACTGTAAAAGATTCCCTTGTACATCTCCTGAATCCCATAAGACAAGTGTCTCAATGCCAACTTTCTCAGGCCCCTGAAACAGAACGTACGTAGACTTGAAAAGCTATCAATATTTTCATTCCTTCATAGTTATATCAATGTTTTAAGGTCAAAACTGAATGCAAATTTCTTATTATGGAGACGTTTTAAGCGTATACTAATTGCCTGAAATTGAGTGCATCTTTAAATGATTGTAATGTGTCAATAGTATCCGCCAATATACTACTTACCTGAACCCATCTGCCAATATACTACTTACCTGAAACTGATTGCATCTGCTAATTCTGCTAGATTGATGTCAGAGTATCCATAGCCCTCTCTCTTGAAGGCCAACACAGCATTGGGCCCCAGCCACACCCCACCATCCATACGCGGGGTGAAGTGGACCCCCAGGAATGGAAATCTGGGGTCCGGAACCTAGGGGGAGATAAGTCATGCAGGAACTGACCACTGTGGGTGTGTTTGTTTAGGCCTCGAGTCGCAGCGCTAGTATCAAGTTTTCAAATAAAACACCAATAACACAACACGCAAGTCTGTAAAGTAGGTCAAGAACAGACTCTCCAAATTCCCAAGAGTGGGTTGATCACATGATGGTTGCCACGGTAAATACAGCTTAGTAAGTTGTTACATTTTTAGCTATTATAAGCTGCAACATCGTTGACAGTATTGAAAGTACCTGTTTTTATCGAGCAAATATGTACCTTGATGAGAATAAAGTTGCAATTATGGTATGTCACAGCCAATTGGCGCTTAATTTGTTGTTTTTAATATTCGCTAACCGTAACACAAAACTAAACCTAAGATAGTAAACACTCGTGCTCTGTTCTTGTCGTTTGTTTACAACCTGAGAGTTACATCAACTGCGCATGCGTTGACCCGACGCTAGTGTCTCCAAATCAAATGCACCCCAAGTCACAAGTCATATCCCTTCTTAAATCGGCATCTAACTTAGGAGATGATAAACTGGGTCATAACTTTAGGAGGCCATCGTGAAACGGGGGCCATGAGTTTTCTGTTATTGCCAGTCCTTTGGGCAGAGAGCTTTTCCAACCAGCTTTATAATCTTATAACAGTTGCATTGTTAACCCTCTCCGTGATAGACTATAGGCACAGACACTGCTGTTTTAGGCATCTCAGTTTTAGGCTCTCATCAGGGGCCTGTTGGTCAGAACAGTTGTAGCTACAATTGTCGTAAGTCATGTTGTCGGAACACTCTTCAAGTTTTAAGGCCAATGCATGAAACACTTGTATTGCCTCAATACTTGAGAATATGGTTAGTTAAAACTATTATCACGATAAACATGGTTCTTATTTCAACCAGGCTTACATTTGCAACGGATTCAAAATTTTTTACTTACAACCATTATTGTTTTGAGCAAAGTGACCCAGGTATTTTTTATATTTGTGAACACTGGTGATGGAAATACACTATTTAATCATGTATTTATGTACACCTGTCTTCAGGGGGGTATGCTGGTGGCGTGTGTTCATGGAGCCAATGCTCCGGGTCTCCAGAGAATGGTCACAGAACAGCTGGCCATGGAACACAAGGTGCAGGATGGCAAGGCAGAGAGGAAAGAGGTAAGGACGGCTCTTTTTTTTCTCCATTTTTATTAAAAAAAATTAATTGGGGTTTAGAGTCGCTTTCACGATTCTTTCACTTATATCATATGCCTTGTCAGTTTATGGCAGGAGGAAACACACAATATCTATAGCACTACCACCCGCCTCGTTCCTTTTGTAACAGGTGGATCGGGGACTGGTGGTAGTGCAATGGTAGAACATTTGGACTTCATAGCCAAAGATCCTGAGTTCAAGTCCTTTCCCAATGTTCGCGAAAGTTACCTTTTGACGTGATATTGATAGGATATTCACTCTGTACTGTGGCAATGTAGATATCATCCTCGGTGCAGCGGTACCTGCTGGTACTCACAGATTTACTGCAACATTCAGCACTACAGAGTTTCCTCCTGCCCTAATTGGACAAGTGCGAAGTGGTGATACAAGTGAAATAATCTTGAAAGCGGCTTTAAACCCAAATACTGCCTTGCAACATCACATTGGAAAATTGCCTTCAATTCATTGTGCCTTGCACATGCATTAATAATAGTAACTGTTGCCTTGAAAAGTTATGTGTTATGAACTCAAAGCAAGATGACACTGGCCATGGTATGACAACCTCTGGTGTCTGTGTTGTCAGGTGAAGGATCCTATTATCGCCAGTATGGAGGCCCTGGAGCAGGCTGACATGGAACAGGATGAGGCGAAGGAGGAAGAGGAAGGTAAGCACAAGTCACAGTCTTCCCCTTCTATGGGTGTGTTTGTTTAGGCCTCGAATCGCAGCGCTAGTGTCAAGTTTTCAAATAAAGCGCCAAGAACACAACACATGAGTCTGTAAAGTAGGTCAAGAACACACTCTCCAAATTCACAAGAGTTAGTGGGTTGACCACGTGACATGACAAAGATGGTTGCTACAGTAAATACGGTTTTGTAAGTTGTTGCATTTTTAGCTATTATAAGCTGCAACATCGTTAACAGTATTGAAAGTACCTTCAGCTCTCTCCTTCCCCCTCTCTCCTTCCCCTCTCTCCTTTCCCCTCCCTCCTTCCTCTCTCTCTTTCCCCCTCCCTCCTTCCCCCTCTCATTCCCCCTCCCTACTTCCCCCTCCCTATCTCGTATATCTCTGTCCACCTCCCTCTCTATTTACGCTCTCTCTATTTCTCTCCTTCCCCCTATCTCATTCCCCATCTCTCATTCCCCTTCCCTATCTCTTATATTGTTGTCCACCTCCCTCTCTATTTACTCTCTCTATTTCTCTCATTCCCCCTCCCTCTCTCTTATATATCTGTCCACTTCTCTCGAGCAAATATGTACCTTGATGAGAATAAAGTTGCAATTATGGTATGTTACAGCCAATTGGTGCTTAATTTGATGTTTTTTAATATTCGCTAACCATAACCCTAAACTAAACCTAAGATAGTAAACACTTGTGCTCTGTTCTTGTCGTTTGTTTACAACCTGAGAGTTACATCAACTGTGCATGTGTTGACCCAACGCTAGTGTCTCCAAATCAAACGCAGTTTTGTCATCCCGTCCCAGGAGCCCGGCATCGATGTTCGCAAAAGTTGCCTTTCTGACACAATATTGATAGGATATACAGTTATCTACGTAATACAGTTATCAGCTTTGGTCTGTCAGGTACCAGAACATTTTTGCAGGTTTACTGCAACATTCAGTGCTACAGATGCAGTCAGTCAAGAATGATAAACTTATCAGCATAGTCTATAAGTTTACGTCCATGTTTGTTTATATTGCACATTGGTTTTCACCAAGATATTCATTCTTAAGTATCCCTCGAAAGTAATATAATTCACCTGCACATGTGTCTGATATTTGGGCCAATGTCATGTGTGCATATATAATTATGTTCACGTATGCTAGATCCAATCATGTTGTGTGTTTCCATATTCTTGCAGATTGATCTTTCCAATAGCGAGTGCAAGTCTCGTCTAATGTTATTTCCGGTGACAGGTTAAATATGTCTGGATCGTGACGTTTGTTTGTGACGTCACATGTACAGTAGATTGTTTGTGACGTCACAGTGGATTTTTGTGCATTTAGATTTTTGACCAGTTTATGTCACCGGATATTGTGTCTACTTGCACTCCCTATTGTCCACATATTTCTCGTTTTTAACTCTCTCCATGCTGGAGGCAACTGGATATGCCTTAGAGCAGTGCCTGCATGTGCCACTCCCAGCAGGGAGAGGGTTAAATAACACTGAAATATTTTCTTCTAAATCTCTCAAAGCACCTATTTTCTCCTTGCAGTTTCAGATGTTGATGATAATGTGTTTAACTATCGCGACGAGAGAGTTAACTATGGCGATACGGTCACTGTTTGCAGCAGCCCTGACCGAGGTTTCTGTAGCAGTGCTTCTTATGCATCTGTTGTACATGATCACCTAGTTCTGATTACGATCACCTAGTTATTGCTATGATCACCCTGTAGATCACCCTGTGACTGATCACCTATAGTGGATGTGATCACCTAAAATAGTGAATGTGATCACCTACAGTTGTGGCTATGATCACATTAGTTGTGGCTGTGATCACCTGGTTGTGGCTGTGATCACCTAGTTATATAGCCTTGATCACCTAGTAGCTGTAATCACCCTGTGACTTATAGTTGTGGCTGTGATCACCTAGTTGTGGCTTTGATCACCTAGTTGTGACCATAAATGACTTGTACATCACTGTAATATAGAGACTCTCATAGTATGACATCCTGGGGTGGTATCCTATAAACACCTTAAGACTTAAGTCAGCAAAACACTAACTTTGTGACACATTTTGACTCAGTTTTCTTTATTGGATTAGTCTGAAGTTTTAGACATAGATTCGATAAAGTTTGACTAAGCCAAATACAGAAAACATGGTCAAAATAGGTTGGTAATTAAGGTTTTTGTTGTTGACTTAAGTCAATTAAAAACTTAAGATGTTTATAGGATATACTGCCCCTGCTCTCTTTCTGTCTATTGTCTGTGGCCGTGCTCCTTTCTAGATGTTCTGTCTTTACTTTCTGTCTGACTATTGTCTGTAGCCGTGCTCCTTTCTAGATGTTCTGTCTTTACTTTCTGTCTGAGACATGTGCGGTTACAAATTAGGAGCAACACCGCACAGTGTTCTTTGTGTCCAGGACATTTACCAGCGAAATAGGTGGTGCAGATGGCACAGTACACAATCCAACATGGCTGCCACTGGCAATTTACTCTGTGCTGTGTTGTGCTAGACATGTGACAGAACATAGAAAGGAGCACACCCTGTGTGTTGTCTTCCTGACATTCATTAGTATGAGAATATGTCTCCATATCGTCACTGAATTCTTCTGTCTTCTTCACCTGCATGCAAGCATGAATGTTGAATATAAGCATGAAAATATATCTACATTCCTTTTGCTGTTTCTATCCAGTTCCAAGATCACTGTTTACTCTCTAGACTAGTCAGTGTTGTCAGTGTTGGAAGTCCCACTCACACACATCCCCCAGCTGTAGAACCATGGCTTACAGGGGCTCATGTTCCTATAGCATATGATATGCGTACTGACATCATCATGACATCATTAATCCTTTGTGTAAGAATATTTGATGATCTCGAAAGGGTAAAATATTCCCCCATGAAGGCTTAACAATGTTATGTATACAATAGCTTGAGGAACATGGAACCTGAATTTTTACACATTTTTGTATACTGTAATTAATTTTTAATTCCAATCCTCGAATAGATCTAGTCAAATACCCATAAATTAATTGCTGAAATTATTTTTGGTTCCAACGCTAAAAATTTACTATTTTGTTAAATGGTATTTTACTAACTATTCGAACACTACATTTTTCTGACTTTTTGGTAGTCCGCTTTGATAGTAATAAAGAAGGTATTGATAGAGGGATAGTTTTTAAGTGAGTCTGTACCAGGTATTGATAGAGGGATAGTTTTTAAGTGAGTCTGTACCAGGTATTGATAGAGGGATAGTTTTCAAGTGAGTCTGTACCAGGTATTGATAGAGGGATAGTTTTCAAGTGAGTCTGTACAACAGCTATTGTTTGACTATTTTTTCTTGCCCACAGATATACCAGACTAGTCACCTCCTGTCCTCACATCAACTGTAATGCTGCATGTGCATAATTTAACTGTGCAATAACATCATATTATAAAATACATCTATCATCATCAACACTAACATCTTAATTTAAACAAGATCCTGACCGTTTATCATTTATAAATATCTAACACTGTCCATTTGTACATATCGTATTGTTAATCTCGTTTCTTATTAATAATTTCCAGATGTAGTAATTAAATATTATATCTGGTGGTTTATTTATTTTTAATAATATATTTGTGTCACTTTTCCAGAAAAGAAAGAGATTACAGTGGCTCTTATCAAACCAGACGCAGTCAAAGACGGAAAAGTGCAAGAAATATTGGAACAGGTAGATTTGTCTATTTCATTTTAATATATATTTTTTATCAAATTTTAATTTTTAGAGGGCTAATATGTAGTAAATATAATGACAATGCTAGTAATATAAATTAATATCTACTTATTGTGTGGTTTAAACTTGAATATCAATTGTGTCACCATATTAAACTTTAAATGCGATGTTTTATCAAGAATAATATTAGTGTATTTGGTTACATATATATTTTTGGGAGGATTTGTGTACAAATGTTTGGTTTATTTTGTAGATGGAGGCATCCGGTATCGAGATATTAGCTCAAGAAGAAAAACAGTTAACAGAGGATGAAGCACGAGAGTTCTACGCTCATATGTCAGGGGAGGTAATTCTCTTTTGTTTTTGTCTTTCTGTACCTAAATAATTATTACTATGGGTGTGTGCATATCATTCTGCCCAGGGAGTTCCAATGTTGTAATTCAATGCAGTACATGTAGTAGTTATAGATGCTGAGAAAAATATAATCAACTTAGAGTTTCAAAAGTCCAAGGTTTATATACTGCATCACAGAATATATGGCATTCATTGTGAGGAACCTCTACAGCCCTTATTATATACTATATTCAGTGGGCAGCAATGTACAATCACTAGGAATTTCACAATTCAAAACCACCATTTTATTGTAATACTTTAAAACGATAATTTTCAGGAGTATTTCGAAGACCTGGTGGCATTGATGAGCAGTGGTCCTTGCTATGCCTTGGTGTTAACCAAGGGTCAGAAGGGAGACAACATTATTGAGGAATGGAGACACATGATTGGTCCAACCTCGGTGGAAGAAGCCAGGAAAACTGCACCAGAAAGGTAAGAGATGATGAACTTGTCACTGGCTGGCCTCTGTGATGCTTACCATTGGCACTGCCAGCATGTCCTGGGGGTGCGTTCAATCAGCACATGGCTGAGTAAGCCGCTGTACTGTTCATACGACATTGAGACAGTGGCTAGTTTTGTAAGATGCTTGTAAGCCACTTGCTTGTGTCATTGAACGCACCCTGGCACATGGAAGCACTTCCTCTACATAAATCTATTATTATTATTATTTATTATATTATTGTTGTTATTGTTGTTGTTATTATCCATCAAGGAGTGAGTTAAAAACGAAAAACAAAATGTAGTAGAATATAAAAACATACCTATTGATGTATATACTTTTTTACCAGCTACGTCATATAATACGTAAACCCAAGTAATATTTTTGTTCCTACTAGAAAAATGGACACCTGACAGACGATATAATGAGCTAAAATTGCCACTTTCTGTACGTCTCCCCACTGCCACATCTTGCGTGAGAATGAGCCTATAGCCAAATATTAAATGTCATTTCTGAGATGTGTTTTATATCTACAAGTAAACAGACCTATTTTTTTTAGACAAACAACTGCAGTTGCATACAAATTACTCATTTACTCACCATCCTCACAAGCATTCAATAATCATTGAATTTATATTAGTATTTACGTTGTATTACAGTTTACGAGCGAAATATGGAAGTGATACGTTCAACAATGCTCTCCACGGGTCTGATTCTCCAGAAACAGCTGCCCGGTAAGTATAACATACTAGTACGTCATTAGATTGACAATATATTAAGTAGTGCAGTGGTAATACATAGCCAAAGGCCCTGTGTTCAAACCCCATCCCAAAAGTCCATCAATGTTCACAAAAGTTGCCAATTCTGATGTGATCATGACAGAATGTCTGTGCCGTGGCAATGCAGTTACCATCCTTGGTCTGTCAGTACCGGCTGCAGGTTCACTGCAATATTCTGCACTGCGGATGTTGCGGATTTCCTCTTGCGGTAAAACTGACAAGCTTATGCTATAAGTGAAAGAATCTTGAAAATGACTCTAAACCCTAACACAAAAGCAAACAATAAATAAATAGTAAATTATGTAATATCATAACCAATGTAACATACACCTGTACATCACTACATGCGATTGTGATATATAGTCCCTGTCAAATATATTTCATGGCAATTATTTCAATTTTTAAAGGTTTCTCAAAAAATGTTTTAAAATATATTAAAAAATAAAGATTCCACAAAACATCTTTGACAAGAACTACGATTGTGGAATAGTTGTATTTGTGTTGGCAGAGAAATGGCATTCTTCTTCCCCGACATGGCCCAACCTACAGTAAAGAAGGTGGACGCCAAACCGGCCCTTCAGCGAACACTAGCACTCATCAGACCAGATGCATTCAGAAATCACAAAGGTAAGCAAACTCATGTGCGGAGGTGTGTTCAAGATGCACTACTATATTTGCTACACTAAACTACGCTACTTTTCTTGGCTGAACGGGTTATAGTAGAAAATGAACAGGAAATAACTTTGGGTTTTCCTACAAAACACTACGGGGCTCTGACACATAGTAAAAATTAGTAATATATTATTTCTACATGTGCTGGCTGAATGGCTTCTGTAGCATTACATAGTACTATGTAGCGATATGTATTGGATCTTGAATGCACCCCTGAATGCATGTCAGAATCACATTTTCCATTTTCTTATGTGTGGCGTGTACAGGTGCATAACTTTCTTAATGTTTAAATGTTTGAATAATAGAATACTTTTGTCGGATGATATATAAAATAAGCAGCAATTGTTCTCCTGTTTAACCCTCTCTCTGCTGAACCAGATCGATAGAGCAAGGATTGTGATTTTTCCAGCATTTATTGTTTTATCCCACAATAGAAAATTGAAATTTGTTGAAATTGTATTGCAATTTTCATGAATGAAAACACTGATTGCTTCTTACCATATAAACAGACATAATGTGATATCAGATGCTCCTATATTGGTCTCTGCCAGTGGGTTTAATTATCCTCTGACGCAGTCAGTAGAGTGTTGGACTTGCAATCCCACAACTCGGATTTGAATCCCAGGATCAGCATGGTCCTTAGTGAAAGTGGCACTCAACGTATGTTTATTGGTATTACATGTACTTTGTAATTCCAGATGAAATCATGGCAAAGATCAAGGAAGCTGGTTTTAAGGTAGCTTTACAAAGAGTGATGACATTGACGAAAGAGCAGGCCGAAGAATTCTACAAAGAACATGTAGACAAACCCTACTTCGAAGAACTCACTACAAGAATGTCAAAGTACATAATAATGCTGAACGATCTCGCAATCAGAATGTCAAAGTACACACCTTGTCGAAATCAAAGCTGGAATATATATAAATGTCCATTTGTAATATTTAGACAAATAGAAATAAAATAAATGAATAAATGTCTATGTACATATAACTATACAATATTAATAGATCTACTGTGATGTTTCATCAGCCACTATGCCGACATCTTCCGGCAGTTAAATAACTGTAGCTTCATATTTTTATACTATTACTAGTATATCTTAATAATATTTAGACAGGAATGTTAATTTGTCATGACATATTGTTTTTTGGAATTCAAACTATTAATTTTAGGATTATGACATAATAATGTTCCTCTCTGTTGCTAGTGGTCCTCTTATGGCATTGGGGCTAGCCAGGGATGATGCTGTTGAATCATGGCGAGGGATTTTGGGACCTACACAAAACGCAAAGGAGGAGGCACCCGAAAGGTGACACATGACAGCTGTGACAGATATTAGACAGAGGGGTCAATGTAGGATTGTCAGAAATTGGCTTTTGGGGGATGTATCAAAATATATTTGTGCATACAAGTTTATTTATCTAGATAAAAAGAAAAGTAATCATTTCATGCAAATTGAAAACCTTCCGTGTATGAATTGATTACATTGACACTACTATTATCTCTAGTTGCTTCATATTCTTCTCCCACCTTAAAACAATCACTGCAGTATTGCTCAACGAGTCTTAAAATGTCAAAATTATCTTTGAATAGGTTAACAGTCCCTAATTTTTTTATTTCACATATTCTGACACAATTATCTTTTCCTACCAAATACAACTTAGTTTTTCTGATTTTCTCATCTTTTTAATGCAGAAATTATGCTATATTATCTCCTTTTTTTCTCATATTTATTTTTAGTTTACGAGGACAATTTGAAGAGCCTGATGCTAGTATCAACATGCTCCATGGATCGGACTGTTCTGAAGCGGCAGAAAAGGAAATTAATTTCTTCTTCCCAATAGAGCAGACGATAGCAGTTATAAAACCAGATGGCATGGGAACCAAAGGTATTGTCCTATTTGCCCTACTTGCCGTTTGAAAATCTATGGCCAAGTCAAATTTTGGTGCCTGATTATATAGGTTGGAGTTTGATGTTGGAGACAGAGCAATGATGATTACTTGTTCGACTCTAAAACTAATAGTCTTGGTTTCAAATCCAACATAGTGACCTGGCCCTGAGATATGAAACATTTTGAATACGATTTCATGCTTGAGCTCAAATTTTATATGGGGATTTGTGAACAGAGCCCAGTATCTTCTCTATTGGGTAACTCTGCTGTGAACTCTTGCCTTAGGGAGTAGGTACTGGTTACAGGCCTATTATCACCTAAAATATTAACATTTTCCTGGAAATATTTCTTAATATGTACATCAGTGTTAGTAACACACAGAAAATGTAATAACGCACTCCTGATAATATACTCAAAGCACACATGACAGTGTATTACGAGA
>JAUTBV010147986.1:0-10850 GCA_032361325.1 Lepetodrilus fucensis | reverse complement strand
ATGTATGTAATAGCCGTCTTAAAGCGAAGACTTCGTAACATTACGATGAGTCGGTAACCGGTAGAACTGACTTGCCCTAAATAATGTCGTATACTTAGTATAGTAGGATCCGTGTAATATTGGTAAATCAGCGTAGATAGATAGACATACAGACATATTATAGTTTAATTTAGTTAAGAATCACCGTGGATACATGGAAATATAATATTGTAAAGTTTAAAATATCATGTACACAATTGTCGGAAATCCGGAAAACGTGCAGAAACCATGTAGAAACATAATAGAAATGTGTACTAATTGTGTTATTTTCATTCTAGTCGATGTAGCCACGTAATTTGGAAATTAAATCCATTGGTAATTTGTACATTTATTCAATTTAATAAATTTAACAAGATTAAATTCGAGGACATTTAATTTTAAAATTACGTGACTGTATATAAAGTGAATACTAGTCTACTGGATATATATATATTTTGTAAATACTTCCCATGTTGAAAAATGTATTTTAAATGTATATATATCATATGTAGGCCTATGCACATCAATATATCCCGAGCATTATATAATTGTAAATGCTGATTTAATTACAAGGTATATTAACACGGAAATATATAATGTCTCAGTAAACGAAGGGAAATAATCACTTTGTCATTACCTTCATGTGACAGAAGCATGGCCATTTATATACTATGGTCTTAACAGACCCTGAACGTACGGAAGGTAAACACAGAGAGTGATTGAACACGGCCGTTAAGTCTTCCGGCTCGTTTCACCCAAACCATGACCCCTAGGGGCAGATTATGCATTTTCGTGTGTTCATCCATGACAGACAGGTATCCAAGTGCACCGCTACTTATCGACATACTGTTATAACAATAAAGCTAATTAATATGTTGATGCTGGTGTTAACCCGCTAGAAATCACGGACAAGTGGCTCTAGCTGCAAGATATGACCGACTGCGCATGCGCGCGGTTGGTACGTCCGGTCAACATCCAATATATATCACAGTGGACATTGCTACTGACCGTAGGCATACATGATACATGTAGTTAGACAAATGGACACGGTCAGAGCCAGATGCTTTTGCACGCGAGGATGGGTTTTTTTCTTCCCAAGCTGATATTGTCTGACCTTCAGTCGTCATCATCCGGGTTCTCATAGTAATTCAGCGGATGACGTGTAAACAAGGATGAGTCATCCGATAGGCCAACATCAACGATTCCATTACATGGGTCATCACGGAAACCGTGGATACTACAGTGCTATCAATTCCATCACTTAAGATCGATCCAGGACTGTCTTTCACAAACTGGTCGTACTGTAGCCCGGTCGTAAATCGGGGCCTACCGCATGCTTTTTTACTGTATAACAGAAAGTGAAGTATTCTAATTAAATCAGATCGCTTGTTGCTCACTTCATAATATTATAACATTGTGGGTTTTTTCTGCAACTTAGACACGAGAGATATCCAAATATTTAAGCGTCATAGTCGGGTCTGATTTTCATGAGATTGGAAGTGACGTAAATCTTGAGTTATGCCTGAACTACCGGTACGACTCTTCCGTGAAACACAGCCATGGATAGGCTACCAATGCAATACGGTCTTGAATGCATCCTCTGACTCCCAAACCAAATGCCTAAACATACACTGACGAGTGTTAAGCATGGATATATGTTAATAATTGTCTGTATTATAGAGGATGCCTTGAGGGATGCTACCCTCAAAATACCGAAGAAGTAAATCCAAAAGGAAACCCTTTCAATATAGAAGCTCGTCCTCTGATTATGGAAACGCCAAAAGGAATCACAAATTGAAAGTATTAGTTTCCTGGCTGCGGAACACATAGCCTTGACTTGAGCTTACCGTAATCCCTTATTAGGAACCTCAATCTAGTACAAAGTACAACAGGGACATTAAGAATGTTGTCCAGTCGTTCCGGACATTTAGGATCCGTAGAATAATATCCGTATCCGTCCATCAGATTCTATACCTTGACATATATCGGTTAATACAAATATGATTCATATTGATCACATATTAATCGACCAGGACACGGAATTCATTCTCGTCGTACGTTAATATGAAGTTCCTGATTATATGTTAATTAGGACGGATAGGTTATAATATAGGCTTTCTGTTGTCGCTGGACGTATACAAGACCAATAAACACCCACTAATTATACTGAAAGCGGATCTATAATTAATATGGCAAAGTATGTCAGTGCATCGGGTCCCGACTAGACTTCACAGCCTTTAGACACTTTGGATATACCGGCTAGATGAGTTCTAGACGCCTAGAGGTATTCGTGTTGAGGCGCTTTGGCCTTGAATATATTCATTAGGAATCGTTGGATGACATCTTTAGAACGATTTGACCTTAGGAACATCAGGGTTTCAAAGTGTTGTATTCATATTTATATACACACACACACACACACACACACACACACACACACACACACACACACACACACACACAACATGTACTTATGTATTTATGTATGATATGATTGCAGTGTTGTTTTCTCCAAATATTGAAGGAATCTCAGATATATTTTGGTGGTCTGTTTCTGATTGGAGGAAAACCCTGAATAACTTGTTAACGTGATAACAGGTGGTTACGCGGTTGGTTCAACTAAACAAACTTTAAATAAATGGTATAAGTGAACTATTTGAATCCCCATCTTATACAGAGATTGAACTACGAATTGTTTACCATACATTGTATATATACATCTGAAACGACTAACAACGCTTTGTGAAGCTGACATGACCGGGAGGATCACATGATATAGAGCAAGACCAGTTTCTGTGGGGGACGGTTCCTGCGTACTTTAGTGACTATAGTTCACCTGTAAAACGAGTCAAGTGATTTGAAGTCCCGTCTGTTTGTGTGTGGTGGACGATATATTGTTTTCTTGCCCGAAATAATAGGTTATTGTGGCTTTGTTCTACCGTGTGTTACCAGTAGTGTGCTGCAGACCAGGGTCCGTATGCACAGACGTAGTTTAGTTAAACAGTAGTTTAAGGATCATACCGACAGTGTTATAACTCGTCGCTTAAACCTAGTTTAGCCTAAACTGTTGTTGAACTACGTTTGTGCATACGGACCCCAGGAGTACGAGTTTAACTCATAAACTTCTAGGGGAATGACGGGTGGTGGTGTGGAGGTGTGGGAGAGGGTCTTGGTTGTCTAATAGCTTGCCTAAATTTACATCACATCAAAATGATTTATGATAGCGAAGTATTATTTTTTGCTGACACAGAATTGTTAAATTTGCCGTCGTTGCTAAAAACATTTGGGTGTGGAGGCTTTTAAGATTTATATGTCGTGTATTCTAAAGTATTTTAATATGCAGAGGAATATAATAAATGTTGTAGAACGCATGCACTTATATATTATACGAGTCATGCGTGAAAGTTAGTAGTGTACTGCAGCTGGATGGGGAAAATATGGAATTTAGACGATTTGCTTTGTGTGTTCATATTCGAAGTCATGCAATTTGAAAAGAAAATATTTGAGGGTTTTACAGTAACCAAAAAAAATATCGACTATGACCAAAGCTATGCCCAAATTAATGTGAGTTATGAAATAAGCGGTCATATTAGATGTATGCAAATTAAGTAGCTATCCACTGTATATCACGATTCTGTCAATTCTTTCTAGTTCTAAGCAAGTTTATTGACAAGATAACTCCTATAGCAAACATATAAATTATTCTAATTATCAATAGTTTAATGGTTAAACTGGTTGGCCTACATGAGATATAAGCAATAATAAAATACAATGCAAATAATAATAGTAGGCTAGACCTACACTGTATGAATTTTATTCGTGACATCGCTTTAATTAATTACAGTAAATAAACGTAGCAACGTAAGGTAATATGTTCAATCTTGTACTTCATGTTGGTGAATATTTTGTGGACCCAGGTTCGTGGGTTTATCAGCTGAATCGACCTGACCTTGTCTTTCTCTTGTTCAGAGTCGCTTGCACGCCTCCATTAACCCATTTATTCGTTATACCCGCTATGTAACCATTAGACCAGTCACGTGACTCACCTTATCGTTTATCTACGCATGCGTCGCTTATTGCTTGTGTCAATATTTTTCCTCCTTCTTGTTCAATGCTAACATGATATCATTTAACGTCCTCTTTCAGTTTAGGGGTTTCATTTAAAATGTATAAAATGTCATAATATACGTTAATTATTATTTTAGAACATAATAAAATAGCAGTTATAATTAGTGTGTGTATCAACTGATTATTCTGTCTGTCATGCCTTTAACCACGTAGTCCCACTACGCGAGCAATGCAGGCTACATAAGTATCTACTTAATTACACATTTAGATGTTTTGTAGGTTATTTTTCTCGTACCCTGCTAATGGTGAACGAGAAATGAATTGAACTGATTATAACCTGGTCAACGCGAAGGTATCGCATTTGTTCCCAAATATTTTGAAAAAGATCGTAAGCTTAGATATTCACTGTAAATTACTATACGAATAAAACATGTATTCTTAATGGTTCACCTATTTTTTTATTATAGTTTATTGTTTGGTTAAATTGTGGTGTAAAGCAACTTTCAAGATTGTTTCACTCACATTATGGCTTACGTGTTTTGTTTTATGATTCTAGACCTACATATGGATATGTTTTTTTTTATTGATTCTACCCCTCACCAACACAGAGAGAGAGATAGAGAGAGAAATAAAGAGAGAGAGACATACACACACACACACACACACGCGCGCGCGCGCATGCACACGCGCAATATAAACCTACAATATTGAACGTGCCGTACGACATGCCAGGTATAGCAATATCGTGTCAATCAGTTAGCCCATATAGTGCAGATATCGATAACCATATAATAACGACACTTTGTTTGGGTATGATTAGTATCAGCTTCAACTTCCAATTTAACTGAGTAGGCACGATTATTGGGTATATTACCTACCTACCTCCGTATTGTTTGTGTACAAACAAAGCTCTATACAGTCTGCGGTATATCATAGTACGAATTTTTGACAGCAATTAACGATCGACAAAAGAGCTTCTGATGAACCAAGTTAGATTTGCAATAGACGGACGCCAGTCCGAAATGCATCTCCCCTTGTGAGGCTTATATTTATACTGCACCCGAGTTATGATTGTTCAAGTAGACCCTCTAAATGGTTCAAAGTCATGTATAGGCCTTTTTATATAAGTATAATAGATTAGAGAATTAGTTTTACATACTAGTATGTAAAATCAAAAAAAAAAATCTGGGATGTGCAATATTTAATATAGTGTACGTCTTAAATTTCTATAGATGTATTCAGTTTTTGTTTCCTCTGATCGCCGTCTGATAGCAATTCAAGGTCGTGATTTACCTGTATGTACAGCTCGACCCACGACACATGGCGGGTGTGACCGACTTTATTATAATATAGCTAAACTCGGTAACCAGCTGGTAACACCCTTTGTCCTGTTTACATCACAGTCAGGGACGTTGGGTACTCGGGTAGGATAGTATATTTACTTCCTAGGACGGTTTCCCTGTGGGGGTATTTATATGTACACACACCGAAATCTATAAATTGAACTTTATCTGCTTGCGTATTGAAAAGCAGGTTGAGGTGAACTATATTTAATACAAGATCTAGGTGAACTAAACAGTACGAAATATAGTCACCGCGATACCTTTAACGATTCACACATGTTTACCAGATTAAAGTCTGTTCTTCATAAACCTAACAATAATATACGGCTTGATTCAAGGTCCATCGCAAACATATTGCAATACGTAGCTTATAAGGAGTACTCGTATACTATAGTTTGTTTAGGATACTATAGTATTTATTCATTGAGATTATATGAATTTACTGATGAAATTCAAAACAGTGACAAATTACTCTATGGTACTGTCAATGTATAAAGTTTATAAATGTTTAAAAATATCCTGATGTCATGGATATGTGATATATTTACATTGACTATCTGCACATTTGTATGAGTTACAATACACATTATACATGACTAATCCCCTGTATTTCTTTCAAAATGCATTTCTTGTATGTCCTATTATTGATTTATTTATTTATTTATGTATTTATTTATTCATAGGAATGAAATACATGTAGTTGGTTCTAAATATGTCTGTTTTTGCCACATATGTACTGTGTATGCCTGTGAGAAAAATAATCAAAATAATAAAATTAAAATAAAGTTTATAAAGTAGACATACTTGAAGACAATCATTTATAAATAGAAGTATTAAATTAAATAAAACGTTTTCCAGAGGTATAATTCACGTTATGGCATGCACACACAAAATAAATGCATTTATATGGTCAAGGGACTACGTGTACTTTACAGTGGTGTTACCTATAATTATAATACATACACCTTATGTTAGCCTTTATTCTTATACACTGTCTGTGCTTGCTATGTGTATATGTTTTAATGTATAATATATACATGTCCATATATATTCTTAAACTGAACTTGTTTGTGTTATTTCTTTCTTATTTTTCTTTTGAATTGGTGTTTAGCGAGGCTTTCTGAATGCTTTCACTAATATCACGACTTGTCAGTTTAGGGCAGGAGGAAACCCGCTGAATGTTGCAGTAACCCTGTGAGCATACTGACAAGACCAAGGTTAATAACTGCATTGCCACTCGACAGACTATGCTTCCTATCAACATAGCATTAGATGCCGGGTCCCATGGAACCTGGGATTTGAACCTGGTACAACCACTGCGCTACAACCCTATACCCGTGTGTGTTCATTGTCCTGGCTCACATATAACGGGTTTCAGATTATTTGCTGAACTGTTATTATTTTTGACATTAACAGGTGTTATTGATGTATAGTATATGCCTAAAGTAGTAACAGAATTGACGGGGAAAACCAAGTATCGTTTAATGATGATCCCCTCGGTTGTTGGAAGGTGAAGCGTGTTCTATGTTTGTTTGCAAAGACATGTTTATACCTCAGAAATGGTGGATAATGTACCAAGATGTATGGTTGCCTGGTGAGATATAATTAACATTAAGCATACACATATCTATTTCATGGAAAGGTAAATATAATGAAAAACAAGCACATGTTGGTCGTCTCCACGTCAGCAATTATTTCAATATTATAATCTCATTTAAAACCAACCATAGTTCTTCAAGTTAATTTAAACCCTTTCTCTTTTGGAATCGATTATAGGATGCCCTGGAATTAAGCGGTGAGTTTGGTTAATTTAGATGAGAGAAGGTTAAAACGGATTGTGGTTTTAATAACATGGTATGATGTATTGGTATTCAATCCCAGAATTTCGGAATCAGACCCATTCGAAGAAACCATTGCTATTATGCATGCATGTATGCGGTATTCTACTGTTTTTCCTCTTTTAAGTAGGCATACACTATTTTGGCCTATTACATTACTATATAATATAAAACACATGTAGAATACATGCAAAACATATTTAGCATTGCATGTATAATTTGAAACATTTTAGAGTACATGCATGTAAAACACATTTAGAGTACGTATATAGACTATTTATTTTTATATTCAACCAGTTTAAATTATTTTCGTTCACTCTCCAGAAATCTAGACTTACTTATCTGTTAATGGTGGTTATTTATAATAAGAGTATTTGGGAGAGTATAACGTGTGACACCATAGTCAGCTGATAGTGTGCTACATTATAGAGTATGTGCAATTGTAACACAATACCATTGCATTTGTTAATGTTCAGTGATAATTTATGTCCAATATAATATTTCCGATTTACTTAATTAATAATTGCACCTAACCAAACACTCATAAATACTACCAGTATAGTATATGTGTAATGTAAATACAATCGCGTAACCTCAGGTTTAGTGTTGATGGACAAAATTCATTTAGAATATGGTTCCACAAAGACATCTGTTAACTGGTTGTCATCAGACGGGTCACGTGACTGTCTGGGGAATGGGGATTTTCCCTTCACTTCCAAGCGCGTGCGGTTTAAGCACCACGGGGGAAACACGGCTGTCTTCCGAGTGCACGCGCGACGCATTGCTTGACACCGGATGTGAAGCTATTATTCCCTCCTCGCCGTGACCTTGAACAACAATGGAAGACATACTTTGTCAGAGCCATAAGCTATTCATATCCCATTGATAACATGTTTCTTTCTGACATAGTACGGTATATATAATGCATTCATAAGCATTTTGAACACACAATTAATTATCGCAGACATTTTTATTTTTAATAAAAATATGCCAGTCACGTACGTTATAACAATACAATATATTTTAGTGGGATTTAAACATTATGACTGAAACATGTGGCGGTTTGAAGAAACAACTGTTGTACATTAATTAAAGGTTCGAATGTACTTGTACGTACACATTTAAAGTTAGTTTTACAATAGTGTTGGAACTTTCATGAATAGGTCAGAGTGTTCTTGATAAAGAGTTGCATAAGCTAAAGCGTCGACCCACGTTATATAGTGTATACTATTGTGTAAACACTAGTCTGTACACAATTCACGAGGTACAGGGCGTGCGTAAAATATAGTCCATTGACGTCACTTCCGGTGATACCAATCCTGAGCTAGACCACTTGCACGAGAAATCTAGAGGTCAGAATATGATGTGAGGACAGAACTAATGTTCTTTCAATGTGAAGTACGGTTATGTTGGCATTCTCCAACACACACGCACGCAAATACAGGCACAGAGAGAGAGGGGGAGGGAGAGAGAGGGGGAGAGAGAGAGGAGAGAGAGAGGGGGAGAGAGGGGGAGAGAGAGAGGGGGGATCATAAATGCTATAATACTTTCCTCTACAATCTACAACTATCATCTGTATGTACATTATACAGATGCTCGTAGATAATCTAATATTATATACATCATAGGTTTGGATAGTCCATTTCTATAGTTCTACCGGCATATCAACTGTCTCCGAATACACTGGGGAAACTATTGTATGATGAAAATGCATTTATATCTTGCGTGAAACATATTAGCGAATACTATATATATATTTGTCAGTATTCAAGGCAAATAAAATATGATACGATTCAGATAACTAGTGCACGAATACATCCGTTTTGACATAAGCACTACATGTACGATGATCGTTTCGTAAGTATTTGCTTCCGCATAGTTTCCGGAGTAACCGGAAGTAGTTTCCGGAGTAACATGAACTACTATTGTCTGCGATAATAAAGTTACGCATAATATATACATATTTTTCAAAGTCTATTTTTAATTGGAGTTTTGAGCCGCTTTCAAGATTCTTTCACTTATATCACAGCTTGTCAGTTTAACTTTATTCGTAGTATTCGTAAGTACCGGCTGGTATACTATATACGGTGACACAATAGACTATCAAGTATTATATTACTTTCGCACATCCTAGTTTCCACTGAACCGAACGGCAGCAAGAACTGAAGAACGTGAACTCATGTTTTGGCCAATAGCCGATGCTAATAATTCTTATGTAAGTAGCTTCCCTCGCGGTGATGCGGATTCCTTTATGCATGAAACGCACGTGCACCGCAGTACCCTCGACGGCTCTGTGACAGTGAGTGACAGTAATTGACAAGTAATGTGTTCCACGATGTCGTGCATGCCGTTTGTTTATTATGATGGTTGTTATTCCAATCGAGAGTACTTCCTTTTCCGATTCCTTGTGAGATGCGCAACATTCACGACATAACACGTGCACGGACGACTCTCTAAGCCTCTTATTTACCACACAGCGCGAGATGGTTATGACGTCACATTGCATCTAGGAATATTCCACTGAGTACTGAAGTACTCGTCTGTTATCCTACATATTATCATAATATAACGCTGACAGGAAATGTGCCAAGTTAGATCCAGTTTTAGAGAGCAAACATTTATACTGTTCATTTGAAATGTGAAATAAGTGAAAGAAAACATGATAAATGTTTGCTCTATAACACCAGTATCAACATGCACAGAAATAACGATACTTTCTTTCGTAGCTGATTGGAAATGTATGATGCTTAGAAGAAGAAGAATATAGAAGAAGAAAAGGGAGAAGAAAATGGAGAGGAAGAGGAAGAGCAGAAGAAGAAGAAGAAGAAGAAGAAGAAGAAGAAGAAGAAGAAGAAGAAGAAGAGAAAAACAAGAAGAATCTTGCATTTTATGTCTGAACTCGCATATCGTGCAGTTATCATAATTGGTTCGTCAGTACCATGCAGTCGGTGCTCGCAGGTTTACCATAACGATCAACGGTAATCTAATGGGGGTCCGAGTCGATCTGATATTCCTATGACGTCCTATTATTTCAACTTCATGATATGAATTATACATGCATTCATGCATGCTTGCATATAGTATGGCCAGTTCTTGAATATTGTAATAAGTACTGTCCATGTTGTGTACAGGTTTCTTCGTTGCATATGGTTATTCTGAGTATGTAGTAGATAGTAGCACGACCATTCGAGTCATGTTGACTTCTACGGCGAAAATTCCATTGTGAAACCCAAAGTGTTTGGCAGTGACCAGCTGATAACATTTATCTGGTACTCGTGGTAACGATATACGAACGCTGTGTACAACATGTGGAGTTGTATATCAGAACATATACTATAATCTCTGTCTAGAAACGTAGTGGAGGAACAATAACCAGAAAGTTTGCTAACTGTAGATTTGGGAAAGTTGGAAATACTTTGAATTATCTTGAATGTAATTTTACTCGGGTTTGCGTGATTGTGCTATAGAATCAGAGAGACACAGAGAGAGGGTGGAGAGTTACACACACAGACACACACACACACACACACTTACATAAGCATAGACAATAGAACATGTAGACCTGTATAATGACCGTATACCT
>JAUTBV010147975.1:0-10850 GCA_032361325.1 Lepetodrilus fucensis | reverse complement strand
TCTGAAACCAATGAATCAATGAGCTCTGAAACCAATGAACCAATGAGTAC
This sequence comes from Lepetodrilus fucensis, assembly GCA_032361325.1. Taxonomy (NCBI): domain Eukaryota; kingdom Metazoa; phylum Mollusca; class Gastropoda; order Lepetellida; family Lepetodrilidae; genus Lepetodrilus; species Lepetodrilus fucensis. Next base: position 10,800 of record JAUTBV010147975.1, on the reverse strand, counting down.
ATACATACGAACACTTCTTTTACCTCTGAAACCAATGAATCAATGAGCTCTGAAACCAATGAATCAATGAGCTCTGAAACCAATGAACCAATGAGTACATACATACGAACACTTCTTTTACCTCTGAAACCAATGAATCAATGAGCTCTGAAACCAATGAATCAATGAGCTCTGAAACCAATGAACCAATGAGTACATACATACGAACACTTCTTTTACCTCTTAAACCAATGAGTCAATGAGCTCTGAAACCCATGGACATAATGTGGATGCAAACCAAGGAAACCAATATGGAAGACTTCTCTTACCTCTGTACTGATCTATCACTGTACAGCTGGCATGACCGTATTCTTGAGCCGCTTGGCAGATTACCATTGTCATAAAAATACCATGTCCTTCTGACAATGCTGTTCAGTGTAGGCAACATAGTATGTCTTTACAGTGTTTGAATGTCATGGTTGCTGCTTCCCAACCTCATTCTGTGTCTTACCCTTAATTGAATTGCTCAAAAAATAGAATAGCCATATTAATTACGCATCTGTTATGCCAATCCAGTCCAGATCTTGAATGGGTTTTGGTGGAGAAACCGCTTTGGTCGACCAGATTTCCAGAAAATGGGAATCAACAACCACAGGGAAATAGCCTGAGTAGGAAGGATGTACAAAGGATGTTAAAGCATGGAGATGATTGCAGATAGGTGCTTTACCTCAATAACACTGGTGGAACTGTATATGGTTATTATACCAGTAAGAAAAATAGTGATTAGAACAGAACAGGAATCTTTCTTAACTCAGCATTACGAGTTACAAATATATAATTAAAAATTAACATGACAATCATTATCATTATACAATTACACAAATGGATCCATTTAACCCTCTCCCAGCTGGATTAGGGACAGACACTGCTCTTTAGCATGAAGATAGCTAAACAATATCTATAGCTTACTATATTATATTATTAAGTCTTTAATTGATTAAATAATTAAAAGAAACCAAAATAAATGTGACCTTATTCCCTAAGCAGCCAACATGACCAACCTGAGATTATCAAACTAGCACCAGTCAAGAACTCGGTTCCACTAGCAAATGGAATTACAATAATGTTGAATTCTCCTGGATTTCAAGTGGAGGTTCTGATGCAAACACATGCCTCCATAAATCAAGACCAATATAGCTGACAGTGGGATGCAATCTAGCACTTGGTGTTCTGATGTAGTCGTCGATGGTTATAAACGTGTCACTTTCTGCAGACAGCCATTCAGTTGATCATATTGTCCAATGCACTTGAGATAGAAAATAAATGAAAATATTGTTGGAAATGCAGAATTCATGATAGTTCTTAGTTTGAAAGAAATTGGGCCTGAGATAAAATCTGACTGTTGTTTCTAATGAATATGCATATGAAGATTATGCAGAATGACTTTGTATTCTATTGTTTGTCAGCTTCTGTACTGTTTCCACTCTCTGTATTTAGAAGCAGACCAACTTTCTTAATGATATTCATTGTGTGGAATTGATGTGCAATGTTTTGTAATTTATGACATCAGAATACAAACTGTCCATTATATAATATTTGTGCCACGTTCGCCAGACATGTTGACGACATTCTGCAATTTACATGCTTTCCTAATATTTCCAATAATACTTATATGGATTTCTAACTGTTTTTCTTTCTCTTAAACATGCACTTTCTATATGATAATTTCCACATACAGCTTTCTAGCCAGTTTTTCATAATGGGTGAGTGAATAATTGTTTTATGTCACAGTGGGAATCTTTCACCCATACGTGACAAATAATTTTAAATCATATTATATCCCCTCTACACATCACCATCCCATGTACACATTACCATCCCCATGCTACACATCACTATCCCCATGCTACACATCACCATCCCTTCTACACATCACCATCCCCTATACACATCACAATCTCCTCTACACATCACCATCCCTGCTACACATCACCATCCCCTCTACACATCACCATCCCCTCTACACATCACCATTCCTCTGTGCATCATCATTACTTCTACACATCACCATCCCCTCTACACATCACCATTACCTCTACACCATTACCATTCCTTCTATACATCACCATCCCTATGCTACGGTATCACCTGTGATAATGACTCTGCAACAGGCCTACAGTTCAACAGGCTTTGCAAGTTGCAACACATGAAGACCGTTAATGATGACTTCTGGTATCACATCTCATCACACAATACGTGATTACTACAAACATCACTGGGTTTTATACATGTGTGGTATTGATAATGGTTGATGCATCTATTGCTCCAAGGTACTTTCCACACACACACACACACACACACACACACACACACACACACACACACACACACACACACACACTCTCACACACACACACACACACACACACACAGAACATCTCGACACAACGTCCACTTTCGGTTCCTAAAGGTGCGATTGAGCAATTGCATTTGGTACTGATGCTAAAATGCCTACATCATTAGAAAGATCACATATGCATGCAGGACATGCTAGTAATTCAAATGGTTTGCTTCTAGTGTAATTAAACAAATAGTCAAAGGATTGTAAAACAGCATTATCCTTTAAGATGTGAAATGACGGAACAATAGCAATATCTCATTGCGAATTTCCTTAAGTCTACATAATGCTATCAGGATAAAAGCCTTCAGTTAACAGTCAAAAGAACAGAACAATTCTCAACTTTAGCTGAAACATCGCTAAAAGTATCACGTTAGACGATAACTCATTCATGGGGGACATTAATTCAGGATATAGTGTTTCTTTAACTGTATATCGTTCGTCTCGCGTTAGACTCACAATGAATACCATATAACGCCCATATATCAACAGTTCTTCCTCAGACCAAGTAGGAAGTTTGATCTGGTGGTAATTATTCACGGTAAACTAGGAGTCTTCTATAACTCTGATCTCTTAATTTATTTCATGAACGGAGATAGAAACAGCAGGACTGATAGGTGTTTCAAGTAATCAGTTTCCTTTGTATAGGACCAGCGACACAACTAGTGAGTAGTGTCTACGTTGGACGTTTCTGTCACTGATATCTAACCCGGAATAACCCAAATCTGTCACAATCCGCTGGGGATCCAACGCGACCACCAATTAGGCTAACTTTACATTCAGAATTTATATTAGGGTTCAATACCATATTGCATTCCTTAAATTCGTATTATCGACGACATGCTACCATGTATTCCTTAAGAAATTTTTCGTGTGACACTTATTGCTGATTATGACATTCATCTTGCTAATGAACTGGTATTGGGGCATGTCACGAAGGACGTTACTTGCTCTCCTAGGACTGAATTGTCTTTTTAAATACTTTCCTTTTAACTTCTCATGTTCATCTGAGAGTACTGATTTAGCAGTTGACCCAGTATCAGTGGCCTAGGCCATTATTAGTCAGTTAGTAGGCGTTAGGTTAACGAATATGATAGGACCAGCTGTCTGTACCGTAGCAATACAGTTATCATCCTTGGTCTGTCGGTACCAGCCGGTGCTCGCAGGTTTATTGCAACATTTAGTGCTACGGATGCTGTTGGTTTCCTTCTGTGCTAAACTGACAAGCCGTGACAAATAAGTGAAATAATCTTGAAAGCGACTCTAAATCCCAATTTTGTTTTTGTTTTTAAAGGATTGATTATGGAATTGAGATTGAGATTGAGATTGGGATTATACCGGTGGCCTATATATGCATTAAAGGAAAACTGATCATAATTAAGCATTAGAAATATACGGCCATCGTCAATTTCAAAAGGAAAAACAATATCCTTTGTTTTCTGAACAAGGATCGCGATCCGTTTCAAGTATCAAAGCATTTAGACTGAACGAACTGCTTCCAATTTCAGTCGTGTTAGATATGCTATTAATAATGTATTTAATAGTATATTCACAGGCGTTAATGTTCGATTGAAGTACTAGTTTTACATCTGATATTACATAGACAGCAACCCTCGGGGGATTTATTATGGAAATAGCGCAGCATTAATTTCAAGGCCTATTGCGTGACGGCGTTAGACGTAGGTGGAGGAGTTTAGTAGTCAAGTCTTATGCGTGTATCTGGATAATAAACAAATAATGAAACTAGGAATAGGACATTAATACCGGTATATCTTAGAAACATATTAATTATGTAACGCTAGTGGAAAAGTGAATTTCCAATGTCATTCAAGTATAGTGAGTGAGTGAGTGAATATGCAGTTTAACGTCGCTGCGGGAATCTTTCACCCATTTGAGTCCATAGACTACTGACGTTAGAGTTTCACAAAGTTTGTAGATAGCCGACGTTACCTTATATTACAGTCACACTGTTTTCTACTGTAGAGAATTGACGTAATATTACCTTATTAGAGTCAGAACTGACGTTACCCCAGTCGCACCGTTTTGTACTGTAGAGAATTGACGTTATTACCTTAAGTAGAGTCAGAATTGACGTTACCTTATTTTGTACTATCACACTATTTTGTACTGTAGATAATTTACGTTATTACCTTAGATTCAGAAGTGACGTTACCTTACCTTGTATTGTAGATAATTAGAAAGGGTCTAGATATGACCAAAGAAAGATGGCCGCCAGTGTTAAAATACTGCTAAAATCTCACTTTTAGTAAGAATATCTCTCATAGTAATCATTCTTTTGCTAATGGTATACATTTAAAAAAACCATATAAGACATTGGCCAGAATCGGACCATCATAAAGGGTCCACATATGACGTCAAAGCAAGATGGCCGCCAATATTAAACATACATTACTATAATCTACTCATATATGTTAATCCATGGGCTTGGAGGGTCCATCTTGTACCCCACCTCAGAACATCCAATAGTGGTATCTGATACACAATAGTTAGATTGCACGATGCAATTCTGCCATCTTTCAAAATGGCCGCCAACCCAAATTGCCTATTTCACGTATCAGCGTATAAGACTCCTACAAGCTTAATTATGATTCTCTACCGATAGATTATGGGTAAAGGAATCCATTAAGAGCACTTATACATCCAGTGAGTCAAATAATGTAAGCAGCCATTTTCATTTTCAAAATGGCCGCTAATAAAAAATTGTTTGAAAATATGTTTACTTTTCAGATAGATTGAGGGCCCACTATGCACCCCAAAACCTCCAAGAGTGGTTCCATTTTGTCCAGGGGGTCCTTCTCATTGATATAATACATTTTACCAACGAACAAATTTGGATTGCACTATGTATTTCTGCCGTCTTTCAATGGCCGCCAACCAAAATGTTCTTTTTCACATATCAGCTTGTAAAGCTTCTACAAGCTTTATTATGATGTCTCTACCCACATGTTATGGATCAGGGAATCCATTATGAACAGTTATGCATCCAGTGCTTCAAATATTGAAAGCAGCCATTTTTAATTTTCAAAATGGCCGCCAATAAAAGTAGTGTTGTTCGCTTGTTAGATATATAGAGGTTCCAGCATGCACAGCCCCATCCCAGAACGTCTAAAAATGGTATCATTTAGTTCAGAGGACCCTCTCCATGCAAAATTTATATGTCAACACGAACAATGTTCCGATTTATTTCAATGACCGCTAACCGAAATTGCATGTTCCCATATTAGCTTGTAAGAATTATACAGGATGAATTATGATGTGTATACCCACATTTCATGGGTCAATGAATCTATTCGAAATAAATATTGGAATTTTGGAATTTCAAAATGGCCGCCAATAAAAACATTTGTTTGCCATATTTCAGTTTACAATATAGATATACTATAATATGGACCACTGTGTACCATATCCCAACCCCAGAACCTCCAAAAGTGGTATCATTTTGTCCAGGGTTCCCACCTCATTGATATTTCACATGCTACAAGAAAAACAAAGGGTTTGTCTATGCATTTTGCACATTTTTTTTCAAAATGGCTGAAAAACCTTAAATGTTTGTGTTTTTACATATCTCGTCGTGTTACTTAAGACTCCTATAAGCTTAATTTTGATGTCTATGTCCACAGTATCTGAACCAATGGTGGTATAAATGTTCTTATATGGTTCTTTGACTCTGTAAATATGGGTATAGACATACACATTAAGCATACATATTTAGACCCTTTCTGGTGGGCCGATTTTTGTGTGCTATTCTCCAGACTCAAATCTACAGAAAACTATAACAAACACATTTTCTTCCAATTTGTTTGGGGTTGGGAAACCTTTTTCGTTAGCTTGATATGCTCTTCAAAAATGATACACTTATTAAACTAATTAATATAATGAATGATATTCATTCAAAAGCTACGGAAAAGCATAGTGCAACCCAAGTGTTTTCTTGGTAACATGTAAATAATCAATGGACAAGATGCCCCGAACTAAATGATGCCATCTTTGGAGCTTCTGGAGTTGTGGCTAACAAGCACAACTATGACGAAAAACGACATTTATTGGCGGCCATTTTGAAAATGGAATGCCTGCTTAAATTATCAATGGATGGGATCTCCCAACTCAACCTTTGGAGGTTATGTGGTGGGGCTAAGGTGTATGGTGGGTCCTTTATCTATTTAACAAGCACACATATGTCATATAACGAAAAACGACATTTTATTGGCGGCCATTTTGAAAATGGAAATGACTGCCACGTTATATGAACCACTTGATGTATACCGGGTAAATGTTTTCAATCGATGCATTGTCCTATAAAATGTTGATATAGACAATATAATTAAGCTAGTAGGAGTCTTACAAGCTGATATGTGAAAATGCAATGTCGGTTTGCAGTCATTAAAAATTGGCGGAAATGTATAGTGCAACCCAAGTATTTTCTTGGTAATATATAACATATCAATGTACAGGACCTCCCGAACGAAATGGTGCCACCTTTCGAGGTTCTGTGTTAGGGCTAAGGTGTGTGGTGGGTCATTTATCTATCTAACAAGCACAAATATGACGAAAAACTGCTTAAATTATGTTTAGCCTGTGAATGTGTAACTATTCGTAATGGATAAATTTACCAATATAATTTGGGCATTGCATCTAACGAGCACCAATCTGACGAAAAACGACATTTATTGGCGGCCATTTTGAAAATTAAAATGTCCGATTACGCTATTTGGGCCACTGGATGTATAACTGTTCTTAATGGATTCCTTGACCCATGAAATGTTGGTATAGACATCCTAATTAAGCGTGTAGGAGTCTTACAAACTAGATGTTAGCAGTTGTTTAAACCTGGCGGCCATCTTTGTTGACGCCATATTTAGACACTTTCTGGAGGGCCGATTTTTGCCGACTTTTGGTATGTTATTTTCCAGACCCAAATCTACAGAAACCTATCAAAAAACGATTATTTGCAATTTGTTGGGGGTTGGCCCTATTTTTTCGGTAGATTGACTGGACTAGTAGAAATCCACCACGTATGTTGAATAATTGACGTTATTACCTTAGAATCAGAACTAACGTTATCTTAGAGTCACACTGTTTTTATCTGTACAGAATTGACGTTACCTCAGAGTCGCACCGGTTTGTACTGTAGAACATTGACGTTACTACCTTAGAGTCAGAACTGACGTTACATTAGAGTTACACTGTTTTGTACTGTAGAGAATTGACGTTAATATTTCCTTATTAGAGTCAGAACTGGCGTTACGTTAGTCACCCTGTTTTGATTTGTACAGCATTGACTTTACCTCAGAGTCGCATTGTTTTGATCTTTACAGAATTGACGTTACATCAGAGTCGCACCGTTTTGTATTGTAGATAATTGACGTTATTACCTTAGAGTCAGAACTGACATGGAGTTTCACTGTTTTGTACAGAATTGACGTTACTTTTGTAGCGTAGAAATCTGAATAGGTGTACATTAGCTCACAGCACCGATGACAAGCGACGCATTGCTCTATAATATTACTATGGGTGTTCGTGACTGAAATTGTTCACAGGTTAATTTCTCAGTGCATATACATTATAAGGCAGTATCCTTTGATCTGCACTCCTTGTATAGTTGATCGCTGAGCATAAACTCGGTAGGTCGATATTTATGTGACAGGGTATTATTTATCCCTATATGTATAGTTTAGATTTAGATGTATATATATAGTTTAGTTTTAGAAGTATGCAGTTTAGTTTATATCATGTTATTAATATCATGTTATCTTGTACATCAGCTTATTATAACAGTGTACATAACATATGCTAATAATACTTAGTCCTCATAGTATTGAACTTCATGTAAAATAATAGTTCTAAATGTGTACAACAAGAATCATTTACTTAATTCTAACTTATCCTGTGTTATCCACAGCAGACTTTAGCCCCCAAAAGGTACCTTCATATGATAACCCTGAATCAGGATCAGCAACGTAACAATAAACATTTTGTGAACTATAGTGCACACGGATTGGCAACACAAGGACATGCAATAAAGCAGTATAACCACACAGCCGTGTATGTTAAATGTTAAATATTCGTATGCTAACCCAAGTTCAATAGGTTAATACACTAAGAACATGTAATAATAATATTTACAAGCTAACTTACTTGGCTCCATTCATGAAATATATTCAGCATATTCTTCTTGTATTCTACGTAAGCTGTTCTCTTTGAGCGACTTTTGGCAGAAACCATCAGTTTTGATCACCAATTCTCAGAATTACTATTACTCTAGTAAATGTTCGTCTCTTTAATTGATAAATATATGTTCATTAGCAGTCTACCATAAAGTAATCTTAAAACTATCGAGCCTGGGCGACTTGGTAGATAAAACAACAGGTACTTGCAAGAACATATGTCTGGCCAGAATAACCAATTACTAAACTGAATTAGACACATTTTACGAATTAATATTCCGAACTAGGAATGGAGCAATATATATATATATGCAGCATTATAGCATTATTACTTTATCTGTTTTGTAGTTTTATGTCGCCGCTAATCACTTCAGTATATATCCTTTGGGATACTAGTATGTATGTCAATTCCCCACAATGTCTTAGGTAGTAGTTGGCCTTCGGGTAGAATATTATGTCTTCCATGCACACTAGTGAATTAATTTTGACATTTAATATATAGAACTAAATTCAGGACTTTCATTGTTGTGTGCTGGAGTAGTTGAGAAATGGACATTGAAAAAATACTTGATCCTGATTCAGGGTTGTCATACGAATATTCTAATGTAAGATTTCCCATTGTAGTCAATCATTAACGATAGATTCAAAATGCGGTCAAATGACTGCATTTCTGGTAATTGTCCATTTTCAAGTTGATGTCCAGAAAATGGTCATTCTAAAGTTGTTGATCCTGATTCAGGATTATCAGACGAACACCTTAATGTAAGATTTGTGGATGTTCTCGATGACATCTGATAAGATTAAACTTTCTAAATGATCAAAATGGTATGTTTTGGGGGCTTATGACAAGTTATGTCTGCCATGGATAACACAGGATAACTTAGAATTAAGTAACGAAACTTAATAATCACTGATTCGTTGGTTCAAACGTTTCGTCCTCGTACTTAACATGACCGATAACAAAATAATTCCAGGGGGTGAAAATCTTTGGGCTTTAAATCCTGTATTTACCCATTAAGACCCAATGTATATAAGAATTAAGTGGCTGATTCTTGTTGTACACGTCTATGACTACAATTTGACACCAAGTTCCATATTATGTCTAATGCCATTGCGGAGGAATGGCCGATTGTGCCATTCCTGAAACATGGTCAGGCCAAATATTGACCATTGACCCGTTCTTAAGTGGGTTAGTCCACAACTCAGGCCTTAATTCCGTTTTTTGGCCATTATGGCCGAAGGTATCTTAACATTTAATGGCTGATTCTTGTTGTACACATCTAGAACTACATTTTGACACAAAGTTCAATATTATGTGTAAAGCCATTGCGGAGGAATGGCCGATTTAGTCATTCCTTAAACGTGATCAGGCCAAATATTGACCTTTGACCCATTCTTAAGTGGGTTAGTCCACACAACTGAAACTTAAGAATCACTGATTCGTTGTCAGGATGTCCTAAAGTATATTTGGTAAAAGTTTCGTCCTTGTACTCAACATGACCGATAAAAACAAAAATATCCAGGGGGTCAAATGGGTACATGTCTTTGCCTTAATTCCGTTTTTTTTCTCCATTATGTCCGAAGGTATCTTAACATTTAGTGGCTGATTCTTGTTGTACACGTCTAGGACTACATGTTGACACAAAGTTCAATATTATGTGTAAAGCCATCAGGAATGGCCGATTTAGTCATTCCTGAAACGTGATCAGGCCAAATATTGACCTTTGACCCATCATTAAGTGGTCCACAAAACCGAAACTTAAGAATCGCTGTATTGTCGCATTTAATTGCTGCGCGTTAAAGGTAAGTACTGGTAAAAAAACATGTATGGAGGAGGCATGACCGTTCGCATTTTATTGATGTCGCATTTCCGTCTAAAATCTAGAGGTCGCATTAAATTAGTGACGCATTAATTTAATGATTTACAGTAATCATAATCATGATACTATAGTAATATACACTTCAGACCACTGCTAACAGTCTTTTATATAAATGCAGTGAAATACCACGTTTTGTCAGTGGAAATAACAGGTGGTATTTTTCACTAGTGAAAAATATCAATTTTGATATTGAACTAACTGGGCAACAGCCTCTGAAGTCTCATGAGTCGCACAGAGGACAGGACATGGAACCAGTCCAGCAGCATCGTCACATCACAGGAAAAGCATGTCGTCATGTTACGGTTGAGGGAAGGGGAATGAAGTAGGCTGATCCATTCTTAGATGAACTAATACCTGA
>JAUTBV010147953.1:0-10852 GCA_032361325.1 Lepetodrilus fucensis | reverse complement strand
GTGTGTGTGTGTGTGTGTGTGTGTGTGTGTGTGTGTGTGTGTGTGTGTGTGTGTGTGTGTGTGTGTGTGTTTGCATGTGTGTGTGTGTGTAGTTTTTTTATGTGCTGGAGTATCTGGGAACATACATGTGTACATTCAGATATCATTTAGATGACTAAGCCATGTTGACATTCATATAAGTTCTTACATATGAGTGTGGTGCAAGTCTGTTCTATCTAACAAAGGTTACACTGATTCACACTGCACTATCATGTACGCAGAGATAATATTGCGCTCAATTATTTTAGACAACGCGTTAACTGAAATATTTAATCTCCGAAGCAAATTTTAAACTCTTAACAGGAAAAAATACCAAAAAAAGCACAAAGACAACTATTAAAGTTTAAAATATCCTGACACATGTTATGAAAGATAATATTGATGCAAAATCTTTTGTGTGAGTAATATCTGTAGGTGATACTTTTGTACAAATATGATACTCTTGTACATAGGTGAGTTTATTGTATGTAGATGAGTTTTTGTTTTATGTAAACACGTTTTGGTATTATATGTACACAAGTTTATTCTGTGGTCATGAGTTTTTTGTACTGAGGTGAGTTCTTGTAGAGTTGAAACTTCTACTGAGGCAAATCTATTGTATTATGTGTACCACTGACATACATGGTATTATACTCTAAGGCATCACCCTACATACTTACTCACAAAGTGTATACGTATATTACATTTCCATGTATTTTGTAAATGAAGTTTAATAATCCATATTTTGGATCTGTCATGGCAAGTGAAATCGGTCAAGTGAAACGTGAAATCTAGAATACCTAGATCAACCAGTTAATAACTCAGTCTATGGCCACTGGGCAATGTCTAGTATTGGTCGGTTAAAGTGTGCTTGTGTATCTCAGTGGATTACTTCCTCATTGTTATCAATACCGTAATATACTTGATTTCATAATGATACAGCCTGTCACTCAAGACAATCTATCATCAAGTTGTCAATTGAATTCTTGTTTTATTTGCAAGTCACTGCTATGCCAGACCGTATCACTATTAAATAGTATTATACCGCATTGTTGTACATTGCCATGCTTTGTCATACATTGACATACATTGTCATACATTGACATACATTGTCATACATTGTCATACATTGACATACATTGACATACATTGTCCTTCAAGGGGTTATTTAGAATGTAATCTCTATAATACACATTCTGGTAGTAACAGTTCGATACATATACACACAAATACTAGTCATCTAATCTGATATGTAAGAGTTACAACCACACTTTCCGAGGTGAACAATTATTTCGGGTGCACATGGTTTTGTTGCAGCATGTATACGTGACATCATAGCCACGCGACTTTCTTGAATTAGTCATAACTAGATAAACAAATGGTCTTATCTTCAGTCAGCTATTTGGTCCCATGGTAGCGGCTGTTGAAATCAAGATATTATTTTGAACAACAGACTGGTTCGATCCCAGGTTCGGGAACAACTCTATGAAGGGAAAGTGTACTTGTATTTCCAATATTTGTACACTTTCTCCGAAATGAACGAATTAATGCTTAAAAAAGAGTGTGTGTTCATTTCTGATATTACGTACACTTTCTTTGAAAAAGTGTACGTTTATCCAGATATACACATACATTTAGAACAAAAGAAACCATGGCAATGAGACCAGAAGAGGGGTATATAGACCAGTACTGCAAGAATATTCATGTGGTTACTGAGATATTGTAATTTATGAAACATGATGGAACTGGGAAATGCTATAGATTTCTTAGGTTGAAAGCTGAAAGTTCTTAAGGCTTTTGCCTAGTTTTCGCCTAGGTGGATGCACATTTAGACAGAGATCAACTGTTGGTTTAGACAGAGATCAACTCTTGGTTTAGACAGAGATCAACTCTTAGTTTAGACCAGCTCTTGGTTTTGATGGAGATCAACTCTTAGTTTAGACAGACATCAACTCTTGGTTTAGATCAACTCTTGGTTTAGACAGAGAACAACTATTGGTTTAGATGGAGATCAACCTCTTGGTTTAGATAGACATAAACTCTTACTGGACATTTGCACCTAACCTAGTTATCCAGTTTCTAAATGTTGTGACTTAACCCAGAATCCCAGATTGTAACTGATGTTTGAGGATGGTATATCAGGCATCATGACAACTATGTGTGTAGACCTTCTCAGTACCCTGTGTTCACTGGCTTGTACCTAGGATGGCATGTTGTACATGCTAGTGGTTACCTGGATTAGGGAAGGGTATTACATGTCAGTATTGATTACAGGAAGATAACCACTTGCTTATTTGTAACACATATGTTGAAATTACTGCCTGTACAATTTTGTACAGAACCAAAGTTACCTTTCTAGCTTTTTGTATACATGACAATATTTGTATCAGATCTATTCTCATTGTCCATTAAAATGACTAAAATATATGGATACGATAAAATATATGTTGTACAACATGATTGTACATTTTTCTATGGATGTGGCTCACTGTCTGTCAGTTTTTGGAACAGTACAGGACTCCTTCAGAAACATTTGTAGAAACATCATATATATCATGGTCGCACATTTTGTAATGTCATCATTTCTGATTCTGATTTAAAAACTTATGATTCAGATTTGGGGATAAGTTATGTGAAAATCTCACACAGGAAATAAGTTGAATATATTTGTTGTGACATTTGAAGTACGTGTCGACAGCTAGTAGCCTGGGGTACAAGAAGTGAAAGTGGATCTATATTAAGATTGGTGTTTTGGGTATTTATTCCCCAGGGCTGACAGATACATTGAATGTTAATTTGCTATTATAAATGTTTTACTTCACCTGGACTGAAAACATCTAAATAGTTTTGCCTTGGCATGTTTGAATACCTGTTTATTTCTACTAAGAAATGTTCCTATATCAATCGCCATTTTGTTTTAGGATATCTATTTGAAGAAATGTTATGTCCCAAGTGAAATAACTAGTATTTTCATTAGTTAGAATTTTTTTCTTTGCTTGTATGAATTGGGGTCACACTAGGTTTAAATATTACTGTATGCAAATTGTTATGGATTGCCAATTTACGGCAGGAGGACACCTGTAGCACTGAACATACTGGTGCTAGTGAACAAAGAATGCTAACTCTGTACATTTGCAGTACAAGTGGCAGATTCTATCATAATCACATTGTAATGCTAACTGTCTTGAACATTGATGAACAGCCTCCTGACAATGTTACTGGATCTAGTTAGGCTCTGAATTATTCTGGAGAATCTAAGTAAGGCCTTCTAGATCACTCACTCTAGTTAACCCTCTCCATGCTGAAGGCAACTGAAGATTCCCTAAAGAGCAGTGCCTGTACCTTACTAGGAGGGATAGGGTTAAGAGAATGTTTAATTGTTATGGCTCTTCATAGCCTCTGGCAGATGTCAGATAAATCCACACAAATCATGTTTATTTAAAATTACCCACCTTACTTTTCCTAAAAGTGGTCATTTGAGTTTAGCTGCCAGTGTTGCCATTCAGATGTCAATGTCAGATAGACAGATAGATCTAGCTTCTAATGAAATGTGTGGAATGTCGCACAGGGACTGTTTTATGACAATGTGAGGTCACTGAAAGCTGGTGGTGTATGAATGTGTGGTCTTCATTACATTGCTATCACATCTGGTGTTGGCATAACCCAGTACATCTTTACCTGCATGTTTCAATACAATCCTGTATCACATTGATCTAAGAAGCAGTACATATTATTAGAGCAAGTACGGTATATCCATAATCGGGATTTATTATCAATGGAAATATTCATTAATGGTTATTGCTATTCAAGCTATGTTATGAACGCTTATGAAGACATGCATACATTACAAAAATAAAGTTTTTATTTACTTTATTTACTTCTATTGAACTTCCCAAAGCCAGGAAGCAAGCAGCAGAATGATATTAACCTAATATATGTGCTCAAAATGAGTTTTTTTTCATAACCGTGAAGTCAACATAATATTGCTAGGTTGGCCATGATGGAACACTTCATGGATAATACTATCTTCATTATTATGTTGAACAGGACTAATTTATCCACTATTTATCAATTATCTCAATATTTCATATATATATATCAATAGCTAGCTCATCATACACAGAAATACCCACACAATGTATAATGTTTGTGTTCATAAGGGTAATGGTGGCAGAAACTAATTTAGATTTATCAATTATTTGAAATGGATTCATTCATTTTACTTTCATGTGTTGTATATTATGTAACTGGGACATATCACATGTTTTCCTGGTACTGATACAACAGGTCTCAGTGGTGTCTGTGGCATAAATATGGGACCTTCGTAATATATGATGATGTAAGAATCATTTCCTGATAGCTACAGTAACATCAAATGGGAAGTAACAGTAACATGAAGAAGAAACCTTATCATATAGGAAGTGACACTATCTAGTTCTATTTAATACTGAAATCCTGGTGCATTCAGCTCCGAATTGCTTGTACACCGGACTGAATTCACGAGACAGTACATGTCCTTTTCTCATTCATGTGCTGGACAATTGCAAAGAAAATGTTTGTATTGGACCACCACTGCTGTTTCAGCTTTAGTCAGGTTATGACAGGCAGGTAACTAGGAAGGTGACGTCAGAGATGGGGCATATGATAGAACAGTGGCATATAGCTATAGGACGACATGCTGGGAACTGTTCATGGCTGTGTGTGCATCATGCTTCTTGTAGAACATATTGAATGCAGAATTCTATCCCTGCTAAGTCCATCAGAGAAGGTGAAGTGAAACATGATCCCACGGAGATACGGAAGTCTTGAAGTCCACTGGGTTAGTTTTCACCAGCTGCTAGTATCACCAGAGGAAGGCAAATAAAGATCTGGCTTTGAATTTAACATCCAGATCTTTGTAGTCAGTTTAAATGTTACTTATGATTGCGTGATCCGATTCAGACAGCGATATGTCGTCTGTCAACAGATATTCAGTGCTGTTGTTATCAGCAGCCAAAGGAAATGTGATGTTTTTGAAGATTGTAACTTAATGAAAATGAGCCTGTATCGGGTGATATAACTGTTTATTCCCAGCACCTGTTGGGGCTTAGTGGAGGCTGGTAATATCCATTAGGTTAAATTGTTGGATATCAACGTTGCATGTTAAGTCCCTACACTGTTATCTGGCATAGGCTGAGCATAGTGTCCCTCTTAGGGGGTTGGGGGGTGGGAATGAACGTTTATCAATTTTAAGATCTGTGTAGCAATACTACTTTCCTTGAGGTTTACAAAACACTTTTTAGCATCAACAATTTTTTTTTTATGCAACTCACTATGCAAGATTTATCATCTTGAGCATCAAATTGTACTCAAAAATATTTCGTAACCTTGGGAACTGATTGGAGTAATAAAAATATCATCATCTGAAAATCTCAAACCTACTTTCAAAGTTATTGTGACTTAACTATTTACAACAATAATCTTAGAAGCCTATATGTGTAAGGATAAAGTCAGGTCCAAAGGTTATGAAATATCTTTGAGTACAATTTAATGCCTGATGTTTATTCGTCTTCCTCTGGTGATGCTAGCATAGAGTACATACATGTCAGGTCACCAGACACACCTGATTTAGGATGATGTATGTGAACCCAGGATTTATCTCATAGTAAACTCAGAGTCATTCATGTAGGATGTCAGTAAGGCAGTAACTACACTTCTAACCATGCTAACATTTCCAGCCCTAACACATAGCTGTGACTAGATGATTGCACTATTAGCTTCAATAACAAAGTATATTAACACACACACATATGCATACCACACCACAATACACATACCACACCACAATACACATACCACACCACAACACAACACAACACATACCACACCACACACATATCACACCACATATTCACCATACACACATCACACTACATAATTATTCAACACACACACACACACACACACAACACAACACACAACACACACACATTGAAGTATGGTATTGTTTGAATATCTGCAGATGTCATCTGTCTGTAACATTTGGCACGTAATCCTTTACCGATATTTCGTTCTCCTCTGACAAAGTGTAAAAACAATTCTGGTCATCATGATCCAAGTTAGTATGACCTGTTTCCTACAGTGTACTCACTTTCTGCTGTTTCCTACAGTGTACTCACTTTCTGCTGTTTCCTACAGTGTACTCACTTTCTGCTGTGACCCAGTGTACACGGTACCCCAGGGAAGATCACTGTAAGCTTGTACACTGACATTGTATACCAATACCAATATGTCTAGAATGTGAAACTATTTCTTATAGCATAGATACTCCTCTAAACCCAAACAGGATTCGAACTTCAACCTTCAAGCATGTAATCTGACATGTTGTCATCAGATGATGGTGCCATGTTGTCAGCCTGTGTACATTGAAATGGTGGGCCTAGACATGACTGGAGATCATCACGACAGTTGGTCTTGTGTAAGTGTCTGCTTGGTGGCAATAGACACATTGTCATTATTTCCACTTTGTCAGAACATATTTTCTCATTTATTGACATTACAGTTATTACATACATTTCACATAATCATTTCATGACCTTTATCAAGTTGACCTTGTTCACAATTAAAGGTCAGATCATGCTTTCATACTGTAATTAAAACAACTTTGTTTATTATTATTATTATTATTATTATTATTATTATTATTATTTGTTTACTATTATTGTTCAAATTGTTGTGTATGAGTATAATAATATTAACATCCCCACTTTGATGCAATGCACTAATTCGTTGGTTTATTATTCAAATTGTGTTAGTGACACATCAACACTTCTGAAGGTCATGCAGTCATTTTTTATAATTTTGTACATAGCTTGCAGTTCATGAAAGTGTCTGACTGTTAGTCGGAGCATACACCATGGTTTTAGTTTAGCAGGAAGCACTGGCATAGTCATAGTTATTATGGTCATGATTATTCAGTCATTATGGTCATACAGTCATCATGATCTATATAGCCATGGTAATTATAGTCTTCAGTTATTATCATGTTCATAATCATTTACTTGAAATATAAATATTTGCATAATTAAAATCCCACTGTTCATGCATGAACAAACCCAACCCGACCTGTGCACTCTCTCAGAGTTTATCCTGACATGCTGACAGAACTAATGAGAAGACAGCCAATCAGGACAGGCAATGCTCCATGGCTTGGAAGAAAACTACCTGATGCAGGCGCTTCTCATAAATCCCAACAAGATGACAAAAATACTAGCGTGCATCTATTTCGAGTGCAACACGAGGGTAAAATTACCTCCCACTCTTCCACCGACACCTCCTCTCTCAGTGCTGTGTAAGTAAACTCAAGCTGTGGAGGTACTGCTCTCGGAAGTTTGAAGACATGTCAGATATGTTAGGAAAGCCATTGCCAGGTAGCTTCTGTTTTTCGGGACGGGGTATGTTTAGGTAGCTGGAATTATTCCGGGCTGGCGTTTATTTTTGGATGAACAGCTTAACTTACCTGGCATCTTCAGTAAGTTCGTCGCAAATAGGTGAAAGATTCCCGCAGCGACGTTAAACTCCATAATCACTCGCTCACTCATTTTCATAAACTTTATGATAAAGTGGGTTTTTTTTCTCACCTTTGTATGTTTTGTTCTTTATCTGTTTATCAGAGTATTTAGCTGAACATGAATAGTCATGTTACTAAGAATAATAATTTGATGTTACGTACTAGCCATGGTTAAGAACATGGTTAATCTCCCTTGTTGGCATGGAGATAAGATCTATTTCACTACTGAGTACTGTGTCAAACACTCCCATGTAATGTAGATAATATAGAAGCAGGGGAAGCCTCCCTACAGTCTATCATGCCATCTGATGTCTACAGTGCCATGTTTAATGAAGCTCATTAGAAGCTGACTTATCTTATCAGAATATATACAGCAAACCTGAAAGTGAGAAACTTAATCCTGCTGCCGCCTGGTTTTACTTTGAAGACATTCACAGACCTGAATGTCCAGCCATCCATAGCAGCCGATCTAGACTCAGACCTGAATGTCCAGCCATCTATAGCAGCCGATCTAGACTCAGACCTGAATGTCCAGCCATCTATAGCAGCCGATCTAGACTCGGCAGCTGGAAGTTGGCCTTCTTAATGATCAAAATATGGGATCACATTCCTTCATCCACTTCCTAATTGAGATGCTCACAGATGAAGTACTTGGTAGCTGTCTGCTGTTGTCAGGATTGCTGGATTACGATGTTTATTCTCTGTCATAAAATCTGTGCTGATGATGAGTATGAACCCACCATCAGTACCTTTCAGATGCCTGCAATGCAGTAGCAATCATACTTGGTTAGCAGCTTTCTTCCTGCCATAAGAGAGAGAAAAAGAAAACACCTAAAAAAATATATGTTTATTTAATAGATAATTTCTCGCCTTAATTTGTATCTTTGTCTTTTTCTCACTTTGTTTCTGAGGGATGATTCAGTAGGAGTATAATATTCTAGCAGCAAGTAACAGTGCAAGCAATACTAGCAGTGTTAAGTGCCAAGTGGGTAGTTCACTGGTCAGACACGTGGTCATCTGACTGCCCTTGCTGACCCCTCATTGCCATTGTTGCCATCTTGACCAGATATCTGTGTACATCTGTGTACACACACCTATGTTGTATATGCGCTGACCTATGGCTGTAGATGTAAATATTGATGTTATAGTACCCACATTGCCGCCAGTTTGATATCAGAGTGGCCACACTCCTCTCCACTGTAACATTTAGTGTGGAACTACTTGGTGGCAGGCCTGACCTTTGAAGGTTACTGTACAGTTGTGCTGGCCAGTTGTATTACTGTGTACCTCATTCTACCTGCTAATTGGTTGCATGTTGCCGTTGTGCTATTCCACGTCTCGTGATCTCAAAACATTATGTTTTATGTTTCCAACTGTGGTAATATCTTGCTCTTAGCAATCTTCTTCTTTCTACTTGGTTTTAGATTTTGAGTCTGTGTATAGTTTCTGTTTCACGATTACAATTGTGTAACTATTAATAAACACATTTCCTAAGATTACTCCATACTTACTTTGCCACCCCCCAACCCCCAAAGAAAAACCCCAAAATCATTTGTGATATCCCCATGGTCAATATTTAAGGTAGGCCCTTTTGGCTAAATGGATATAGTTTGGAACTCCCATCCAGAAAACCTGTTCGAAGCCAAGACCCTGAGATTATTAAACTTTTCTGAGTATGATTTATTGCTCAATGTTTTGTTCACAAATCCCCATATACAATTTGAGCTTGAGCATGAAATCGTACTCAGTTTCGTAATCTCGGGGCCAGAATTGACATGGTCTCGTTAGATGTATGAAGTATATGTTGTAGACAGTAGTACCTGGGCAGCAGCGAAAGGAACGAGGTCAGAATTGACTTTCCTGTGGACATGTTGACATTACTTATCTTCATCATTTAAGAAGTTTAGTCATGCTGTTAGAAGTACCCTCTCATCTCTTGGAGTAGTGGTTTACTAGTTTACGCAGCCATGAAACATTTCACGACTGATATCCTACGAGTGTGGAGTACAGATGCACAGATAAACAAGGCAGTTATCATTGTTCTGGCTATTTGATGTGTGATCACTAAAACATGCTAATACGATGTGCCTATTTGCTTCTGGGCTATGCTAGACATACGTTCTGATGCTCATCTCAATAACATAGCAGGGTCAATGAGTACTGTGACCATCACATCAGAGGGTAGGATCTTTACGAGTATTTCAGTATATCGGAGTACTTCAGTTTATCTGATGATAGGATCTATTTGAGTACTTCTGTACCTGAGATCAACGTGTAGAACAGGACTTGAGGGACTCCCAAGGTAGATATAGACTAATAGTATATTGTATACAGGTAACAACATGTGTGGAATTCATCATGAACCGACTAGCTACACCACTGTATGATGTGTCCACTGCCTATAACACTATGTAATTGTGAACACATTTGTTCTGCCAGGTACCAATAATATCTGCCGGGCTCCAGAATACCATTTTGAGTTACTTGCCCACATACCTAGTCAGGGAAAGTGCTAAATGTTGAAAAGTAGATTGCCCACAATGTAATTTAACTTGCCCATGTACGTTGGGCATGTGTTAGTCCAGAGAGTTGGTCCAAAGCTCTGATCTGAAATTCAAGATCCGTTTCCACTGAATGGTCATAATAGCTACAAGAGTCCGAACTCTATACATACATGTTACTACTTGGGCCCCCATTCTACATAGGAGTTACAACTCTGGTGGCATTACAATTGTTCTGTGGGACGTGACCCAGGATAGTAATAAATGTGGGCATATTATGTTGTATTGTTAATCAAGAAGACATAGGCTTAACATTTATGATGTTTTTCATATCTTCCATGTCATGTGTCAAGCAAGTAAACATGCTGCCCATAGGCCTATCTTTGATATGTCGTCCAGTCAAACCGGTTGAGTACTCAAGTTCATAAGTTTAGACTTATTTATGCCCTATTGATAACCTTGATTATAACTGGATCTACAGTGAGAGTCTCTCATCTCATCAGGGGTGCTATATGAACTGTGGATATCACATCAGAGGTATAGTGTGTACCCTGGGATATGAAATCAGGGGGCATATTCTCTAAATGTTATTTTAATTTTTAAATGTTTTTTTTTTAATTGGGGTTTAAAGTCACTTTCTAGAATCTTTCACTAATATCATGACTTGTCAGTTTAGGGCAGAAAGGAAACCTGCAACATCCATAGCACTGAATGTTGCAGTAAACCTGCGAGCACCGGCTGGTTCTGACAAGACCAAGGATGATAACTGCATTGCCACTCTACA